>CAUYTI010043098.1:0-66464 GCA_963575145.1 Galago senegalensis | reverse complement strand
AAGTACGCTCTTCAATCTTCTCTCTTGTCTCTGCTCCAAACCATCAGCTAATTTGCTAAGCTTCTGTCCTTTCAGCCTCCTTCTGGACGGGAGCTTCTGTAAAAAGCTGGCTGCAGTTCGCCATCTTGGCTCCGCCCCCTCAGTATACATATCCTTTTTTCCTCCCTGAACCATTTGGGAGCAAGCAGTGACCTGTTGCCCCAATGACTTGTGATTATTGTAGTACAGGTGTGATTTGTATGGATGGGGTGATTTCTTACAGAGCCGTTATGATTGCAACCCCATTTAATCCTCAGGCCCCATCCAAGAACCCTATCAGTTTTGCCTGTGATGTCCTTTATAGTGGACTGATCCATTTCACGATACACACTACATCTGATTGTCCTGTCTTTTCCTCTCCTAAGGTCCAGTACTGTCACTCAGTCTTTTGTTGGCCTTCTTGACCTTGCCACTTTTGGAGAGGCAGGTTGGTTTTTCTGGTACAGTGTTCCTCAATTTCAGTTTTTCTTTTTTTTTTTGAGACAGAGCCTCAAGCTGTCCCCCTGGGTAGAGTGCCGTGGCATTACAGCTCACAGCAACCTCCAACTCCTGGGCTCAAGCGAGTCTCCTGCCTCAGCCTCCCAAGTAGCTGGGACTACAAGCGGCCACCACAACGCCCGGCCATTTTTGGTTGCAGCCATCGTTGTTTGTCGGCTGGGTTGGGGATTCGAACCTGCCACCTTAGGTGTATGTGGCTGGCGCCTTAGCCACTTGAGCCACAGGCGCCAAGCCTGAGACAGAGTCTTCACTTTATCACCCTTGGTAGAGTGCCGTGGCATTACAGCTCACAGCAACCTCCAACTCCTGGGCTCAAGCGAGTCTCTTGCCTCCGCCTCCCAAGTAGCTGGGACCACAGGCGCCCGCCACAATGCCCGGCTATTTTTTGGTTGCAGCCGTCAGTGTTGTTTGGCGGGTCCGGGCTGGGGATTCGAACCCGCCACCTTAGGTGTACGTGGCTGGCGCCTTAGCTGGTTAATTTCAGTTTTTCTTTATGAATTTCTTCCAGATTCAGGTCACGTACATTGGCAAGAATTACATAAAAGTGATTTTTTTTTCTTTTCTTTTCCCCTCATTATGTCCTTTCAAAAAGTGCAGAATTTCAACTTGCCCAATTACAAGTGATATTAACTTTGATCACTTAACACCCGTGGTGACTGTCAGGCTTTTTCAGTTGACTTTTCCCCAAGTGTATTGTGGGGTTATTCTCCCATGTCAATATCTTGTTCCTCATCAGACTTTCCATCTAGTTGTTTATATCTGTAGAGAAACATTTTATTTTATTTTATTCTATGCATTATTGTAGCAGCCCGTGTAGCCTATGGCTAGGAGGAGTGAGAGTTATAAGTAACACCTGTATAGATTGATAATGGAACACCGTGGTGAAAAGGGCATGGGCAGGGATTTAGCTCTCCTAACAAGCATGAGAGCTCGAGAGATGAGAGCAGCAGCAGTCATTACACCTGTGGTGTAAGAGCCATGAGATCAGCTCTATATTAGGCTGGAGGAGAAGGCAGTCGGGAGTGTACGTACATTCTATCACAGACCCGGTCACTCTGACTTAGTCTCTTCTCCTGCTTGCAGAAGGCCAGCACAGCATGTCTCTGCTGCCGATTACTAAACTCTGCAAAGGACTAAGACTTATTCTTCTAAGACTGCTTCTCCCTCATAGGCTCTCTCTCTTTCTCTCCCCCTCCCCTCCTCCCCTTCTGCTAAAGTCAATAGCCCTGAGGGATATAAGAGGAATTGTTCCTGAGTGAGCTATAACAGCATAGGGGTCCACATCAGGAACCTAGATAAGCCAAGGGCCAGACACCTGGCCAGTCCTGGCCCCGATGAGTGGCAACCACGAAGGGACCCCGACACATTATAATCTTTTATAGTCACTAGTTATTTTTATGTTAACTTTATACACGCTCTGTCTGGATGGAGACTCTTTGATGTGGTTTCTGTGTCTTTTTGACACATTCTGAATTTTCAGAGCACTTTCTCACTTTATAACACAACATGATAATCTAGCTTATATTTACCCTGCCCCAAACCTATAATCTATTATTTTTTCAAGGAGCACAAAGTTCATTTTAGTGAAGAATGATAGTTAGAAACCAAAATCTGGGTGGGAGATGTGCTCATTTATGTGAAAGTGTCAGTGTTCCCAGGCCCTTGCAGTGGACGGCACTGCGGGATAGGTATTTATGCATATACACACATCCCTCTGCATACACTGACATCTGCGTGTATTTCTCTGTGTCTCTGTTAAAAGCCATGTGTTTATATAGATACTTCTCATAACAATTCACAGCACAGGGTTTATTCTAGTTTCCCCCTTTCCACGTTTATAACCCTTATATGTGATAGTAAGAAACCTGGATTCATTGCCTTTGTTAGAATTACTCACTTTATCTTTCTCTCCACATGTTAACCAATCTCCTATCTGCTGCTATCCCTCCTGTGTCCAACTTCTCACCCTCCTTGTACATACTAGTCCACTGAACTAGGCCATTTTTTTCCTCGCCATGGGCAATTTTCTCACCCCACTTGAGCTGATGCTTCATGCCACAATGCAGCTGATCTGAATTATTTTTAACTATGCTTCTTTTCTGATATCTTGTGCAAAGCTGTCTCAAGCATGGGCCTCCATGGGGTCTGACTCCCAACCAGGCTACTCCTCTTTCCGCTTGAGCTCTGAAGCTTGCCCCAGGCTGGCTCCCCCGTCTCTCATGCACAGCCACACCACCTCACCCACTCAGGCTCTGACTGTCCAGAATGGGCTGCCCCCACCTCTACAGGTGGCCTTTTTCGTGCTGCTTGAGCTCTCACACCACTTGCTGGGCCTCCTCTCTGATGGGGTGTGGCATTGACCACTCTGGGTTGCCCCTGTGTGGCTGCTTTACTCATCTTCCTGGGCGGATCCCCGGCGTGAGTATTAGCCTCATCTGCTTAAACGGACATCCTACATCAGCTACAACCCACCCTCCTCTCACTCTGCTTGGTGTCTCTGATAACTTATTCAGTTCGATTACAGGTTTTTAATCATAACCCTCACTAGTGTGGGCAGCTAGCTTGCCTTGCCCCACCCATGACTTTAGGGGTGAAGTTGTGAGCAAGGGAAAGGGCAAGAAAAGCTGTACTACTTTTTATCCCTGGGGGGTGTGGAATTATTTTACTTATTTGTGTATTCATTAACTCACAAAGCAAACACATGTGAGCACTCGCTCTTTGTCAGGCAGTGATCTAAGAACTGGGTTGTAATGTATATTTAGCAGGCAACATCCCTGATCCCATGAGTTGGTATGCTCATGGAACAGGAAACATACCCAATTCCAAACACAACGCTTTGGTGTTGGCCTGCCCATATAAGGACCTTAGGCACTAGTCTGGTAAAGTGGCAGAATAACTAATGCATCCTAACCTTGGTGCCATGAAGTAAATTAAGGTAAAGAACTTTAAGAAGTGATTTGAGCAGACTCAGTGGGGAAGGTATGCTGTAATAAAAAATTCCAACAGAGAAAAATGTCAGTAATAAACGTCCTGGAGGCTTGGCGCCTGTGGCTCAGGCGGCTAAGGCACCAGCCACATACACCTAAGGTGGCGAGTTCGAATCCCCAGCCCGGGCCCGCCAAACAACAATGATGGCTGCAGCCAAAAAATGACCAGGCATTGGGGCAGGCACCTATAGTCCCAGCTACTTGGGAGGCTGAGGCAGGAGACTTGCTTGAGCCCAGGAGTTGGAGGTTCCTGTGAGCTGTGATGCCATGGCACTCTACCCAGGGGGGGGATAGCTTGAGGCTCTGTCTCAAAAAAATAAATAAATAAATAAACGTCCTGGAGACTAAAAAGGTCAAGTGTTTTGTAGAGAACTCAGAAGGACTTGATTACTAGTTCCTGGGGTTTGGAGTTTGGGGGAACTCTTTTCAGTATACTGGGGAATTAGATATGTAATGAAGACGTCTATGGTGCAAGAGCTAGATCCTATGGTCTGACCTAAAAAGATGCCTTAGTTGAGTCCAGCTTTTAGGTGGTAATATTGGAAGCAGGTGGCATCCAGTAATACTTGCCATGACTCATGTGGTCACATGGAGGCTGAAGGGGTTGTGGGAAGCTCTGAGCCACCCCAGCCAGCAAGCCTGTGCAGAGTGGAGAGTGATGAAGAGAAAACAAATTTATCTCTCCTGAACTCAGGTTACCTTTGGGGGCTGTCCTTTTTAGGTTTGGCATGTGACCTGATGCTGCAGGATACAAAGGAGAATAAATACTTCCGTTGTCTGAAGGAGAATACCTTTGTCTCCGAGGAGAGGCCCACCATTGATACAGATGGATCATTCTCCAACTACTTGAGTGAATTTCCCCCTTTTAAATTAGTTATGTTAGAAAAAATTTAACATTGCCATACCCTGTTAGTGAAATTCCTTCTCTGTCTTCATTCAAAGGTGGTTAGAAGAACAGAGAATAGAGAAAAAATTTGCATTGATTTTTGACGAAAAATTCAAATTCTTCTCCTCCATTGCTAAGAAATAGTAAAACCATCCAGACAGGATATTTTGCTCTTTATGTCCAGGCCTACACCTGAGTTCTTGCTAAGATATTATAAAATGAGGACGTCACCCTCAGTTTAAAGGTTGGGGCAGCTTGGCCTATTGATTGATATAATGGCTTTGTAGATTTATTTTGTGACACAGAAGGTGTGTAGCTTTCAGGGCCTTAGGTGGTTTATGCCGAGAAAGCTGTAAGTTTCTTCTTTTGAAGTGATTAAGGAATGATTGTGAGGGAATGCCTGATTTTGTCTTTCCTTCAAATTTAGCATAAGATCATCAAATTTAATCATGCAAATAAATAATTTCAAGACAAGTCGGCAGATACTAAAACCGACCTCCCCAGATATTTCCTACTTCTTTGGCCTCTAATGTGAAAAGAATAACCCTAACAACCTTAGGAGTTACTTCCAACTATAAAATACAGGTATAATTAAAAAAGGCATATTCAAACTCAGTTGGACCCACAGTGTCACACATGGATGCATTTTCCTTGTTCATTAATTGTCTGTATTTTACATCCATACTTTCATTACTGTACTTGTTTATTCCTCACAGGTTGTAATAAAGAGTGTATAGACTTAAAGTATTCATATTTTAAATACTTAGATTTTCTTTTAGCAGTAACTAGAACTAAAAATGTATATACTGGGGACTTCCACATTTTTATAACTTGTAGGTGCTCTTACCAAATCAACCTTCCTATGGATAGCAACTATAAACTATAGATAAAATTGGAAAAAAAAATCTTGAAGACAATGGAAAGTTAAATGACCCAAAGAAAGAAGAGTTTGTAGGGAAGTTGTATAGAAGAAAAGAAAAACACTAATTTGAGTTTTGTACTTTTACAGATTTTAGCCTGAGATTAAGTTGTAGCCAGTGATTTGGAGAACAAATCAAGAAGCTTGAACTCAGGTAGCGCCTGTGGCTCAGTGAGTAGGGTATGGGTCCCATATACGAAGGGTGGCAGGTTCGAACCCAGCCCCCACCAAATTGCAATAACAACAAAAAAATAGCCAGGCATTGTGGTGGGTGTCTGTAGTCCCAGCTACTCAGGAGGCTGAGGCAAATCACCTAAGCTCAAAAGCTGGAAGTTGCTATGAGCTGTGACGCCACGGCACTCTATTGAGGGCAACAAAGTGAGACTCTGTCTCTTAAAAAAGAAAGAAAGAAAGATAGAAAAGAAGGTTGAACTCAATTAAAAACAAAAAGAGTGATTTTTCTGTCCTGAAGAACCAGAAGGAATAGTCTGGGACAATCATAGATGTTAGAAAATAGAAAAGGAATTCCAGAAAGGAGAAAACCAGAAACAGGAAGCCCTAAATTCTAAATGGAAATGTTGCCCAAATGTCTGGCTGATCCTTCAGCCATGTATAAATGGGCCAACCTCCAAACTCCAAAGCTACGGAAAAAAGAACTGAACTGAGATTTGAACCATCGTTTAAAAGGCAGAGTTTACAGCGTGAGTCCAAATAAATTAATTGCTTTTTTAAGTAAACAATCACACAGAAACACTTTTTGGAAGAATACGATAGATCTCAAATTCCACAGCAAATGATGCTCTGGACACAATATAAAATTACTTCACATTTAAGACCTAGGAAATGGTGATTTATTTCAAAGACATAGTCAATGAAAACCGACTCCAACATGACCAAAATGTGAAAACTAGATAAGTATTTTAGAGCCAGTTTTACGACTGTGCTCAATAAATGTAAAGAAAATATGTTCATAGTGTGTGAAAGTTATAACATCTCAGAAGAGAAATAGAAACTATAAAATAGAACCAAATAGAAAAATATATTTCTTATGAATAGTTCTTAACCTGGTGTGGTTCACAGAATAGATACTTTATTCATTTTTAGTGACTGATTTTATTTCCAATGGCAGAGAAACACAAATTAAATTTTATGTCTATTTTTCCTGCTTTACTGAGGTATGATTGAAGAATAAAATAATATATATTTAAATTGTACAACATGATGATTTGACATATGCATGCCCTGTGACCACAATCAAGCTAATTGAGACATTCTTTTTGCACGTGTGGTAAGCAAATTACAAATGTATAGGGTAGATACTTTGAAAAATATTCAGTAACAAAAATATTACCCACATCTGTTATTTCCTTTTGAACTACTGGACTTCTAAAAATTCCTATTTTTATTTTTTGCTTATTTGTTCAAAATTAAGAAGCAGAGGAGGAGAGGGAAGGAAGAGAAAGACAATTTCCTTCATGGGGCAGGAGCATTTTATGCATTCTTGTTGTCTAACATAAGACCTGAGACATAGTTAATTCCTCTAATAAATATTTGTTAAATGAATGAATGATTCAATGAAAACCTAACAGAGATGATTTCTATACTTTATGTTCACTTTGGTCTTTGACATTCTCCCAGTCTTGAGGTTCCAATTTCACACCATCTACTTCTTTGTTTTGCCTTTCTCCTTTTTCTTCTGGGTTCTTGGTTAACCTTTTCCCTCGGTTGGTGGGGAGTTTCACCGCGTCTTCTCTAAAGCTCTTCCTGACCACCTGGTTTTCAGTATGGAGGGATGGACTAAAGCCTTTGCCACCATTTCTTTTTCTCCTCCAACCTTTATTATGTAAAACAAAGATGCTAAATTGCAAGACAGTTCGTACTGACCACAGCTTGCTTTCCTGCCTGTGAAGGTGTGGGGTCTGCCTTTCCAAGCTGCTCCAACTTCCCTACGTTTCATTCACAGAGCCCACCTCTCTGCAGGCGTCTACATACAGGCAGAAGTCCTCACATAGGACCATCTACATATAGGCAGAAGTCCTCACATAAGACCATCACACTTCCTAGAAGGCGTGTATCAGGATCTTGTTTTTTAGTATTTTGTTTTTCATTATTCGGAAACTGAATGTACACGGTTACTTTCTTGATAGTTACAAGATGAGATAGTTTTATTGGAAGTGAGAGGAACTCAGCTTAAACTAGCCCAAGCATAAGCAAGGAATTTATTAACAAACTTGCTACAGAAACTCTGCGTTAGGCGTCAAGCCAGGTAACAGAGTAGTTCAAATAATGTCACCGACACATTTGTGCTCATTATCCCTTCTCACGGCTTCCCTCTGACTTTATTCCAGTCTTAGGCAGGTGTTCTCCTTATGGCAGAAGATGCTTCCAGAAGCTTCAGACTTACACTTAACTTCTCTGGGTGCTTATCAATTCTCCAACTAGAGTGCTTTGGGCTATATGCTATTATGAAAGCATTTCTTATGTCCAGGTCAAGGAATATTCTATTGGTCTGGCTTGTTCTGTGTGTCCACCTGTAGTGGACACTGCTAATGTCCTGCTAATACCTCCTCTGATCTACTTTACACATCTTTGGGCCCATCCTTGAGTGCTCTGTGCTCGGCTCAATTACCTTGCAGCTGCAGTCCTCAGAGGATTCTCTGGGCTGCCCAGACCCATAAAACGAGAGAGAGATTATGGGAAAGAGAGAATGTTTGTGAGTCTATATTTGTCCCAGGTTAGCCCATACCCACTTACTAGACTGGTATGGGGATAAAGGCCAGCTCCCTTGCTGTGAGGCAAAATGAACTCTAAGATGCGACTCATATTCCAGAGCCGTCTCTGGCAACAGGCTGAGGTTAGAACTTCACCAAAATTTAAAATTACATGCTGTTTGAATTCCTCTCTTCCCTATCTTTCCTCTCATTTTCTTATGGATTTTCTGGGAAGATCTTTCTTAACAAACCACCTGCTCTCACATCTTGGGCTTAGAATCAGTATCTGGGAGAATCTGACCCCAAACTAGATGATATGGGTGAGTAAGCACAGCTGGGGGTCCACATGTGGCCTCTGGTTCCTGAGTGTGGCCTTTTGACTGAATCCAAATTTTACAAAACAAATTCTTTTAATAAAGGCATTTTTTCTGTGAAGTTTGGATTTGGTCAAGTGGCCACACTCAAGGATCTAGAGGGCCACATGTGGCTTTGAGGCTGAGGGTTCCTCACAATTCCAACATTCTCAGGTGGGAAATCGAAGCTGGTGTATTAAAGCTATAGTATTCTAGTAGGGGTAACTTCAAACTAATATACGTTTATGTCTTTTGTTGCTTCTTTCAATTCTATTTGTTACAATGGCACCTATTTCTTGCAAAATGCATAGCAACAACTCTCACTGGCTCACCTTCTAACTTTGTGATGACAACACAGTTCTATCTCTCCCTATGGTTTGATGTTTTGACTTTAGTTCATTAATTCAGATTCCACTTATTTGGATATTGTAGGAGACACCTGAAAAGAATCACCTTGGTAATAAGGGAATGGGGAAGGGATTGGTCTCTCGTTAAAAAGCGTATACATTATTGCTTGGCAGTCTCCACACTTGTGGGGTAAATAGCCAGAAATCACTTCTATGCATAGCCTCGGGAGAAGTTAGTTGGGGCTCCTCCTACTAAGACTGACTGCTGCACTTTTGAGGCTCCCCGGCTCCTCTGACCTGACTGAGACAACTAGCTCCCCGGCACCTATTGGGGGGGTGATATGCAGATTGAACTTGCACAGCACAGAGAATGCTCTGCGTCCTGGCAGGTTCATTGGGCCAGGGCTGGCGGCCTAGTGTCCCAGCTCCAACAGGATACTTGAGGTATTTGGGGTCTCTTTTGTTAAAATCTACATAATGCAGTTGGCAACTATATCTGAGCTTGGCCTACGCAGCCCTCATTTATTTCCATCTTAATGTAAGGTAGCTCCTGTACCCAAGGTGTATTTAGACCATGTGCTTTATCAGGGGATAGAATAACAATCTTGATTTCATTCCCTTTGTTAATTTAATCTCACTCTCAATCATCTCATTATTGGCATACCGGGATATTATATTTCTCATATTTAAATAATAGTTTTCTGTTTTTCAGTGTCTGTCTCATATCAAAAACATGATTTTTGTCCATAAAAATGTGTTTTTAAAATTTTAAAATATGAGGGGGTCTAAAATAAGTTCATGGAAAATGCATGTTATGAAAAAACTATGCATGGATTTAAAAAATTATTGCACTGAAAATAACCTCACACTATCTTATTATAAAATATCAAAACAGGATCTAGTTTGAGGCACTAAGAAGGATAAGACATCAACTTGAAAAGAGCCACTATGAGAGAAATACGAATTCTGTTAAAGTTGAAGGAAGAACCAACATCAAATTTATGGCAAATCTTGGGTGGAAGAATGATGACATCACGACATCACTGATGCTTAGAAGAGCTTATGGGGACAATGCTCCAGAGAAATAAGTAGTTTACAAACAATGAATTTATGTTAAGAAGGAACAAGATGATATTGAAGATGAAGCCTGCAACCACAGACCATCCACATCAGATTGTGAGCAAAAAGTTATTCTTGTTCAGCCCTAATTGCAAAAGACTAAAGATTAACAGCAGAAATAATAGTTAACAACACAGACACCTCAATTGGTTCAGCTTATGCCATTCTGACTGAAAAATTTAAGTTTAGCTTTTTGATAAAGTTTCCATTCAATGGATTCCCAAACCATTGCCTCCAGATCAATCGCAGATGAAAGCCGAGCTTTCAAGTGAAATTTAAACAAATGAGATCAAGATTCTGAGGCATTTCTTCAAAGAATTATAACAGAAGATAAAACAAGGCTTTACTGTATCCTAAAAAACGTACAATCAAAGAAATGCCTACCAAGAGGCAGAAGTAGTCCAGTCAGAGTCAGACTGGGGAAGTCAAGAGTGAAGGTTAGATTAACACTCTGGATTCTCAAGGCATTTTGCTAGTTGACTTTCCTGAGGGCTGAAGAATGACAACACCTGCTTATTATGAGAGTATTTTGAGCAAGTTTTTAGCAGAAAACCACCTGGGAAAGATTCACTGGAGATTTCTTCTCCACCATGACAGTGTTCCTGCTCATTCCTCTCATTCAACAAGGACAATTTTGCAAAGCTTTAGAGGAGAAATTATGATGCCTCCTCCTGATTTGGCTCCTTTGACTCCTTTTTGTTTTTTAATCTTAAAATGGCTTTCAAGGGCATCAATGTTTCTTTAGTTAATAAAGACTGTTAAAACAAAAAAGACGGCATTGACATAATTCTCAGAGGCTCAGTTCTTTAGGGATGGACTGAATGACTGGGATCACCCTTTACCAAAGTATCTTGAATTGGCTGGAACTAATGTTGAAAAGCAAAGTATTTTTATCTTTTAATGCCATTTTTTCCTTATGAGGAGGCTTTTTTAAGGTTTCCTCATATGTGCTTTCCCTCCTGTTAGTGACTGATTTCTCTCAAGGTGGTTAACTATATACCCAATCACTTCTGTGTATGCCTTATTTTTTTTGTGAAGTTCTGAACAGGCTTTGGGACAAGATTATTAAAAATCCAAACCTATAGTCTATATTTAGTAATGTCACTGTTCTCCATTTCAATTCCACATCTAAATTGAAAAATATTATTTTCTCACTGTTAATACTTATTTGTATACCTGAGTTATTTTAATTTTTTATAAATTTCCTTGATAATGAAGTCCATTTAAAGGGGGTATCAAAAGTCAGATCCAATTGCAGCCTCTTCCTGAAACTAGCCTGCATATTTTGTATCACTCAAAGAGTTTACTTTTCGTCATGCAGAGTTATAGATAGTTCCTTACATGTCCTCTTTTCCTGGAGGACTGAAAGATGTTCAAGAGTTCAGCACCTTTTTGCTTACCCTTATGTGTCTGGAACCTGGCATAGTCTCAGATGTATAGTATATGTTCAGTTAATGTCAGCAGAATCAGGGCTTCTTGGATAACAAAAACAGTGAACAAACTCTTAACTTCTGGTGCTGTAATGTCTGCTTTAAAAATAGTTTTCCTTAGGCTGGAATGGTGGCTTATGCTTGTAATCTTAATACTCTGGAAGGCCAAGATGGGTGGAGTTGTTGAGTTTAAGAGTTTGAGACCAGCCTGAGCAAG
This sequence comes from Galago senegalensis, assembly GCA_963575145.1. Lineage (NCBI taxonomy): Eukaryota > Metazoa > Chordata > Mammalia > Primates > Galagidae > Galago > Galago senegalensis. The sequence goes on along the minus strand of CAUYTI010043098.1, from coordinate 54,958 downwards.
AAAGAGACCCCCCCATCCCCACCCAAGTCTTTACTAAAAACAGAAAAACCAGCTAGGCATTGTTGGCAGGTGCATGTATATCGTCCCAGATAGCTACCTGGCAAGCTGGGGCAAGAGGATGGCTTGAGCCCAGGAGTTTGCCGTGACCTATGATGTCATGGCACTCTAGCCTGGGCCAACAGAGTGAGACTCTGTCTCAAAAAAAAAAAAAAATTATGAGTTACGAACCCTCATATTAGAGAAAATCTTTAAAGTTTACAAAGAAGTAGTTCAGGTTATTTCTTAGACAGTTTACATAATTGGCCTTAGGCCACATAGCTAGTAAGTTCTGAAATTAGAATCAAACCCTTCTGACTCCATGCTAAAATGTGCTCTTTACTCTTGAATTGGTAACCTGGCATCAGCTTGTGTCTTAATCCTTTCTTTTAACTTCCTTTGCTCCTGAAATGGCTCTTGAAAATGTCTTTAACTTTTTCTCTTCAACTAGGGCATAGCATGCTTCCTGATATTTTTCTTTTAAACTCATTACTGCGGACTATTTCCCTTCTCCTTGATTCTCATCTCTGTGCTGGGGGCTTCCAGCCTGTGGCCCATGGGCTGCATGTGGATTCTTGGAGGACCGTTGTGCTTATCTGTGGTGTTGGATATCAGGGGCAGTAGCACAGTCTCTTTTTGTTGTTGTTGTTGCTCATTGGCTTTTGTTAGTGTTTGTGTGTTTGTGTATATAACGTTACAATGGCCCAAGGTAACTCTTCTTCCAATTTCGAGCAGAGAGGAAAGAAAGTTGGACAACCCTGCTGGTAATCTATATAGATCCTATCTGTGTTATTTTATAATATTTTCTCAACTTCAATTCCTTTCTCTTACTATCCCTCCTTTGTTCTCACACAGATCATTGCCCCCAATGGAAGTCCTTACTTTGTTTTTTTAAAGTCATGACTCTATTCTGACCTCAGAAGGTTAAGAAATCTCTTCAAAGTGTCTGTTTTCTGATGTATTTTTCAGTTCAAAATATATAAAAATTCTGTTTTCCAATCAATATTATTATGTATTTCTTGTAGAAAGTCGGATAGTGATCGTATCTCATTTATTATTGAATTGTCTCCATTAGCTTGTGATATATCATCTGGCACAAAAGACATTTATTAACACATGGACACACGTATTTACTCACCGGCCATGTACAAAAGGCAGAATAAATGACCTATATTCATGTTGAAACACAAAAGAGTGTAAGAATTAGTTTTGAAAATAATACCAAGTGCAGTAAAAAAAAAAGGTAAAGATATGTACAATATAAAGATAATGAGGGCTCCGAGCTTATACGTGGCATAGTGATTGCTGCAGTTTGCATATGTGTTGCCTTCCAATTTCACATATAAATGTCATTCCCTGTGTTGGATAGGGCCTAATGGCAGTTGTTTGTGTCATGGGGTGTCTTATGAATAATGTCCTTCTTTGGGGTTAGTGAGTTCTTACTCTGGTAGTAAGAGCTGGTTGTTAAGAGGAGCCTGGCACCTCCCCCTCGCTGTCTTATTTCCTGTGTCACTGTGTGACCTCTGCCCCGTGCCAGCTTCCCTTCCCCTCTACCATGAGTGGAAGCAGCCTGAGCCTTTTACAGGTGCCCATTGCCTCAGCAGAATGGTGAGCCAAGTAAGGCTTTTACCTTAATTATCCAGTCTCAGGTATTCCTTTAGAGTAACACAGGTTAAGACAGTGATATAACATTTTCAGATGACCAAGGGAATAGTCAGGTTTTCAAGATCAACTTCTATTCTTCTGATATTTTTTCTTAATATGATTTCCATAATGACTGCAAAAGAGACTTTTGTTCACCTTTTCTGGTATGTGTCTCATCACAGGTAGTAAACCATAGTTCACATTTCTGACTAATTTTGAATTCTTAGTGTCCAGTTGATACTTGCCTGGGGTTTGGTTTGATACAAGCGCTTGTTGATGTTGACAGATGGAAGGATAGAGTGGCCAACACCAACATTTGAAGAATCATAAAAAATAACATAGGGCAAGACAATGGGTGGAGCAAGGAGAATGTGTCTTCTGAAAACTGGAGAGAAAGCAGCCAGCTAGGATGGATTGGGAGTCTGACCAAGAAAAACAGAGAAGGGGACTTCAGACAAGTAATTAAGGCAGCTATAGGATTCATCAGAATGGGCTTCGATTAATGGAAATATTTACACAGATCCATGATTTTCTTACCTATCTCACTTTTGGCCACAAAATAAAAATTATTATTGCAATGAAACTGGAGGACCAATTTACAGAACTGTCACATGAAGAGGGGGGAGGAGGGAAGATTTGGAACTTGGTGTTCTTTCTTCGTTTTCCTCTTTCTCGTTCGTTCCTTCCGTGGTGGTCCCCAAAGAACCTCCAAAGAGCCTCAGATAGAGGGGTTATCAAATTGAAGACTACATGTGGAAATCAGCTGAAGTATGATGGAAACGCATAATTTTGTATTTCATCACCAGATTCTCATTAAAAAAAGGCGCACTCAAGTATCTCAGCTGGTGCTGATGTAAACACTGTCAGATCACCCCAAAGCACAGTTTGAAACAGGTAACATGAGGATAAACTGCCTATTGTGTTCACAGCCTGTCAGGAAGTTTAAAAACCTGGGGTAGATGAAATTACAAAAAGAGCTAAATACAAACTATAGGTTGATACAAAGGGGAGTTTTGTGCCACCACTAGTGCCATTCAAGGTCATGACTGAAGGTTAAATTCTTTTATTCACTGGGCTTTCACACTTAGCATTCATGGAGCATATTCATGTCCCTGGAGCAACAGAATTTGAGATCAAATAAAAGAAAACAAGAATCATCTTTGTTCCCCATTTACTCTACAGAGCTCAGCTGTTTGCGTGTCCCCAGGAAAATTCAGCCAACTCAGAAAGTAGCTACTTGTTTTCAAATACTGTTACCCTGTCCCATTCACTTCCTACGAGTCATTGCCAGTTTAGCCATTGGACTTTCCCCTTCCGTCATCTACATCATCTACTTGTGTTTAAAAGTGTCCCAGGTGCTCATGATCAGTTATTTATTGTCATTTCATTCTTGACACCATAGTTCCTCTCAGTGACTACTACTGAATCTTTCCCTTTTCTATTTTGTGTAATTGAACAATTATAATTTTTCTCATCAGTAGCTACTTTCTGTTTGTTCCCTTTCTGGACCACAGCTGTGAATCTTGCACCCTGAGCCTGAGGGCAACACGATGGGCTCAAAGTCAACTCGGTTTCTGATTTTACTTACTGTGTATGAGCCTGACAGATTTCTTTTTCTCCTGCACTGCTCTGTATCGTAGGGAAGCTGACACCTACAGGGTGCACATCCCGAGTTCTGTTATCAACTGAATTCCAACTCTGATCACCCCAAAGTCATACTGATGGAAGTTGGGAACATGGAATATTACACCATCCCCATTTTGCCCCCAGTAGCCTCTCTGGGCAGACTGGAATCCTCCATGACACCCGCTCCCTCCTGAGAGGTGTAACTCCAACTCTGGAGTTCAGGTAACACTGTTTCTTTCTTCCTTTGTCTCATCAGCTCTAGGGTATGGGGTTTTTCTGTTGCTAATCTCTGAATTAGACTTCACCTGTGTAACTGATTCCTTGAATTAAATTCTCTGATATATTTGAAATGATTTCTGTTTTTCTAATTAAAACCTCACTTTTACACCTTACTACTTCTTATTCCTCTTTCCTTTCTGCTTCGTCGTCTTCCTCCTCTTCCTTCTTCTTCTCCTCATATTTGCACCTTCCTTGTATCCCATCCCAGTGTCTTGAGATTAAACTTGTAATACTCTGTTAGAGGAGATTTATTGTTAGTTGTCCAAAAGAGGTTTTGAATGGTTATAATTGTGGCCTGTAGATTACTTAAAAATAAGTCTGATTTCAAAGTATTGAATCAAAATCCTATAGTGATTATGCAGATAGAATAAGAAGGATGAAGCAGTCCACATGTGGATTCCAAGGGAATCCTGTCTATCATTGAGGCATAGTGCTGGTAACCATTAGGTGAGGATTTTTGCTAAGACCAGACAAATGTGGTTTCTGAAGAGGTAAGGATTGCTTAGTATGGAGAAAATATGCACCTCGTTGACAATAGACTTTCTTGGAGAAATTCTCCAAAGTATGTGAATGTGTTGCAGTGAAGACTCCTGATCTCTAGGCTGTGACTTGCCCAGGATATCTATCAGCTGTGCCTCTTGGTAGATGGGGCTCCTTGAAAAACACCACTCTTTGCCTATTAACAAAAATATCTTCATTCTGGAAGCAATACGAGATAGTTAAAAATCATATGCCTTAGGTTTTCACTCCCCCAACACTATATCTACCTTTTGCTTCCCACCCTTACACCCTCACACATACACACTCATATATACACACACCTGTACATGTAATATCCGTGGGAAGACACACGTTAGGAATTTGCACTTATCTATATGGTTAGGAAACAGTCTCTCCCTCTGGATCACAAAGCAGTGACAAAGAACTATTTCTAAGAAGTGTTTTTGATAATCTGAATTACTGGGTAAAAGAGCAAAGAACTAGATGTTAAGAGGTTAGATAGACCAAATGGACTTTGTATAAATAGCTCACCTTTGAAAGATCATTATTTGATATTTTCTGGATTTGAATTCTGGTTCCAGTGTGAATGTAAAGTAGTCATTAAACCCCTTGAAGGTTTGGTTTCCTTATATTTATAAAGAGACTAATATTATCAGATTTATAAAATTTTGAGGATTAAATAATGTAAACCCATTGAGAAGCCTATGATATCTGGCAAATTGCAAACCTTCAAAATATGTGTTAGTCTTGTAGTTTCTGTGATACTTCTCCCAGAATATGTCTTCCTTTTAAGAACCATTAAATTCAATACTGTGTATCTTCTATACCTATTTTGTTCAACAAAGATTCTTGAATTTCAGAAACCTTAAACTACTTAATTTTTTGAAGGAAAGTTTAAAATACATGCAGCATACTTGTTTACTAAAGGTAGATGAGTACAATTAAGAATGTTAACTGTTTTATTATCAAAGTTGGCTACCACCCTTTTATTATTTTCAATAGACTATACAAGCAAGAAAATGTCAATTTTGTAATTCATTTTTAATTATACATCTTATTTGCCATTAATGTGGTAGATCTTTGGTCCTGTTCTGATACTTCTTTGACTCAGTCACTTCCCATTTCCTCCTTTCATCATTTCAATGGATTACTCCAGCCTCACTTTTGTTAGTATTATTTGGTTCCTTTACATCCTCATATAATGATACTTATTTTTAATTTCTAATATTGCCACATTAAAGATTCAGCAGGGAGTTCTAGGAAAAAGGCAGCCTATCCATGATTTTTGCTTTTCCCCTTCTGGGTCAAATGGCTGGTGAGACAACACATTCCTGGATGCCCATGAAGGCCTGGGTGCTGTGGGAATCGTGGGAGTGAGAGCAGGTGAGGACCAGGGTAGAGACTAGATAATAACATCTAACAGCTCAGAGAGAAGAACTAGAACCAAGAAGGCTTCTGAGAGAGCTAGACGCAGTGATACTGGGAGCAGGACCAGCTACATAATTAGAGGTCCAGTGTGAAATGGAAATGCAGGAACCCATGTTAAATCATTTTCAGAAATTTTAGTCTGGGCTCAGCAGCTCAGTGCCCATAATCCTAGCACTTGGGGAGGCTGAAGAAAGTCGATCACCTGTCTGAGACCAGACTGAATAAGAGGGAGACCTGGTCTCTAAAAAATAGCTGGGTGTTAATGGCAGATGCCTGTAGTCCCAGCTACTTGGAAGGCTGCAGCAAGAGGATTGCTTGAGCCTAAGAGTTTGAAGTTACTATGAGCTATGATGCCACTGCACTTTACCAAGGATGACAAAGTGAGACTCTGTCTCAAAAACAAAAAACAAAAAGTTATCAGAAATTTTAGACACTGATGGAGCATTAGGTAAAGGATGTGGCCCTTCTTAGCTCAGGGCTTTATGTGACTGCACAGATTGCACACTAGTGAAGCTGGCCGAGGGTGGGCGTATGCCTGTTAATGAAAGGAGGATGTGAGCATCAATCTTGTACTATTGTGTCAGACTCTCTAGCCTGAGATATCAAGTCACTGAACTGAGGATGATGGGCTGGGTTCTCTGATCTGTGAGGCTCAGGGAGTGTGAGAGAATAGAGGAGTAACGAGGCATCTTCCAAAGATCTCATCAGGGCCTGGCCTCCTGCCTGCTCTCTACTAGCAGCCCGTAGGGGTTGGTGTCCTGATGTTATTTAACACTGATGTGGAAACTGTAGCAGATGACATCAAATATCAGAAGAAGAAAAAATATAAAGAAGTGATATAAAGATTGAAAAAATAAAGAGAAGCTCTTTTTCTTGATGGTAAGATTGAATACTAGAAAATGCAAGATAGTTTATAAAAATCTAAGATAATTGGTAATAGAATTTGATAAATAGGCTGGATCAAGATGTGTTTTAATCAGGGAAATAGAATTACTTAGAGGAGGGAAAATTTATTATAGGAATTGAACATTACAAACTTGGAAAGATCCCCAGAGACGAGTTAAAGAAGCAGAGTAAAATAAAGAGCAAAAAAAGTAGGGAAAAACGAGTAATCACCCCTGACGCAGGTATCCCCCAGCTCATACACCTGGAAGATAGGTGGGTCTGGTTACTGTGGTTAGAACCACGAAAGAGACTGCTTTTAGAGGTTCATGGACCATCACGCCCATGCCCATGAATAGTTGTTGGCACTTCATGGCCCCTGCCCCTGTGAGTTCACAGAATGCTGCAGGCAGGTCACTGTGGGTAAGCAGGGTGGAACAAATGTTTAGGAAGGAGAGGAGGGGAAGAGCAAAAGCAAACTGCACCTGCTCAGGCCTTTATTCACCGCTTAATGGCTGCTGCTTCATTCTGTCTCCAAAATTCCATGCGATTGCACTTTTGCCAACTCTAATCTCTAACTGTACAAAGAAGAGGATTCAGGGGAAAAAGAGTAATGCCCAGCAATAGCAAGTCTGAAATAGAGCAGTCAAACTCTGTATCTGTAAGGAGAGGCGGGATAGTCTACTTTCAATAGCAAAATATCAATGCCTTGTTTATAAATAATATAAGACTTGCATGAAGAAAATTGTTACGATTTAAGGGTCCCACATAAAATTTCCTCTTGCTTTAGAAAACATAATAGTATAAAAAATCAGTTCTTCTAAACTTTGTTTTATATATATGCATAAACATATACACATTTGGAGTTAAAAATACCAATAGTTCCTTCTCAATAATATGATTTTTTAGTTAATACTTAAGAACAAGTTTTTAAGAATATACTCAAGGGAGTAATAGTGAGAAGTGACTTGCCTTAGAGATTCAGAATGTGTTAAACAGACAGCTTCTGCTCCTAAATTGTGGTATGGCTATAGAAATATACAAAATGGAAACAGGGAAGGTGGAAGAATCTAAACGGAGATCCCGGTATGTATGAGTCTGAAAGATAAATACTGTATGATCTTGCTCATACATGGAATTAAAAAAAAATTATCTTATGGAAGCAGAGAGTTTATCTTAAACAGAATTTATCTTTTGGAAGCAGGAACTGGGGGCCATGGTTTGGGGAGTGGTAGGGAGATGTTGGTCAATGGACACATAATTTCAGTTATCTAGGACCACTAAGTTTACAAGATCCACTGTACGTACACATACAGCATGTGACTATAGTTAACAGGGTATGGGATTCTTAGAAAATGCTGAGAGAAGATATAAAGTGTTCTCCCCACAAAAATGATGCCCCTGTGAAGTAATATGTATGTTGATTAGCTAGATTTAATCATTCTGGATTGTATATATACATCAAAACACTATTTCGTACATGATAAATATATACAATTTTCTCTGTCACTTTAAAAAAATAAATATAACAGATAATGTTTCAATAGAGAGAAAAAATAATGAACTATTTAATACATGTATTGTTTAATCAAATAAAACCAATGGATTATTTGATGGAGCACAACTAATTACCACAAAGAAAAATATTAAAAATTGGTCTCTTTATTTTCTCCACATAAAATATCATTTCCAGTTGATTTAGATAATTAATGAACATCATACAATAAAAATCTTATAAAAAAGTTCTAGAAGGCTACATAAATGTTCCAAAAGGAAGAATGATACTCAGATACTAAAAAAGAAAAGAAAAAATGAATTAAGCATATACATTTTAAAATGTTTCTATATGGCAAGGATACCATCAATAATATGAATAAACCAAACAATAAACTTGAAAAACAGAAACTTGCATAGCAGAGGAAAAAGCTAATATCTATACTATAAAAAAGACTCAAAAGCTAACAAGAAATCTATAAATAGTAAAGAAGTGACAGGAGATATGAGAGAATATGTATATTTATCAGTGAAAATCTATGCGGGTCAAATAATAAAAAGATGCACAAGCACATCAGTATTCAAGAAAAGATGGATTAAGATAATTTCATTTTTTTACCTTTTTTGACTGGCAAATATTGAAGTAATCATAAAAATCTATTGCTGTCTGGGAGGGGAAAAAATGGCAGGCCCATAAAAATGCTCAAAGGAATGGGAGAGAAATCTCTTAACATCTATAAAAAGAATGCATATATTCTAATAACCCAATAATTTCCTTCCCGATGATCTATCCACAGAAGGAAAAATTTCATTATATTAGGATGATCTACAAGGTTGTCGACATCAGCATCATTCATAGCAGAGGAAAAATCCCTATCAATAATGAAACGGATAAATAAATTATTGTTCTTCCAATCCACTAAAAAAAAGCAAGGAAACTATGTCAGATACTTCAAAAGATTTCTGCGACATTGCATGCTTTATCTCCTTTTTGTAACACATTGTTAAAGCTCTCTATATGAATATATGTCTCTAAATATACACATGTGTATATATGAATACGTGCATGACTCTATGAGCTTGGAGAAACAATATGAAGGGATCCCTTTCAGGTTGCTAACTTGGGTTACATAGTGGGGAGGCAGGAAGGAAGTTATCTGGATGCAACGGGGAATGGAAGGAGATACAAAAATGTAATACAAATTAAAAATGAATTAAAGGCAATGCACGATATTATGCATTATAAATACAATTATGTAAATTGCATAAATGCATTGTATATGTATGCATTTAGGCAAGATTGCATTTATTAATGTATTTTAAATTAGAACTCCATCATATATGTATATAAAAAATACTCCCTGTTCTGAAACAGGGAGTGAGCTCCGTCTTTGCTGGCCTTGAGCGAAGGAACCCCTTCCAGAGAATAACGTTCTAAAAAACTTTTCTATGACTTAGAAAGTGAAGATGGACAGGATTTACTGTTTGGGTGCATTTTCTATTGTCTTATTTAAAAGTAAGTGAATCATATTCTATTTCTTTTTGAGAAATCTGTAGAATTGTGCGGGGGTGCTGGTAAACACGGCTTAGGACCTGGGAGACTGAAAGAATGAATGTGTCCACAGCAGTGGGAAGCCCAGAAGAGTGGAGTTGTGAGCGTGGTTAGAGCAGGCTGCATTTGAGACGCTGGCTGGGCACTTACAATTCGGCTTCAGCAAGCACACAGTGGAAGGAGTGGTTAATGGGTAAGGAATGTTGTCTTGGGGAGACAGCATTCAGTGTAACCACGTGTAATGTGTAGATTTTAGGGATGAAGGTCAGAACCTTGGAGAAATCCTACCTTTACAGAGAAGAACGAGAAAATGAGCCTAGAGAGGATGACAAAGTCAATGCAGGAAAGGTAGGACAAGCTGAAGAAAAACACCAATGGCAGCAAAAGCATTTACCTTCAGGGAGAGGATGCCTAACCTCGCCAGTGCAGCAGAGTAGAGAGTGCTCCAGCAGAGGAGACTGCTGGACTCGGCCACGGAGCGAGACACCACTGACCTCGACAGGAGATGATGAACCCACCAGTGAGAGGCACATGTGGGGGGCCTTCTTTGACCCCGGTGGAGGTCAGGTCTCCATTATAGAAGAGAGGAGGGAATTTCAGATGATGTGAGTGGGACCTGGGGAAGGAGAAAGTCAAAGTCAAATTCAGGCACACTTGAGAATCCTTTAAGAGACCGTTGTCATCACTTTAAGAAGACAGTAGTAGAACTAATCTGTGCCCCCAACATTTTCGTAAGACTAACTGCTCAGAACTCAGGAAGGAAAGTGGTCTGAGGTGAACATGGCCACCCTTTGAGGCTCCTCTTGGGCACCAGGAAAACCCTCCCTGCCACACCTCTCACTCCAGCCAAACGCAGCGACTTGCTCTGTGTGGGCATCGCCCAGCTTCATTCAGGAGCACCTGGCAGCAGCTCAGGCTGCCCCGTATGTGCCTCTGACCTCACAACCTGCAGGTTCTCCTTCACAGGTATGTGAGACATCTGCTGGCACCCACACATATGGAAGCCTGAAGTGTGTTTCTGTGGGTGTGTATGTGTTTGTGTGCACATGATGAAGGGTGTACACCTTCTTGGACCAAAGAATGAGTGTCAGTGGATAAATACCTCCTGTTCTTTTTCCCAGGCAGACACAGGTACTGAGATGTATTTTCGGATCCTTTTTTTCAATTAGGGCACCAATTTCCTGATAGCATCAGAGGCCAAGCCCGTAATGCACTCTTGTATTCCCCTGCCCTTCTTCCCTGCTTCAGTTTCCCTGTCCCTCAGACTCTTCCATGAATCTAAGGAATTAGACTCTATCAGTTATTACACTTAAGCCTTTGTCTCTGGCTGTGCGTTCTGGGGAATGCAAGGTAAAGTAGCTGCTGGTTAAAGAACAGAAAACGGGAAGCTGTGTGGTCCAGTAAAAGGGATAGGGAAAGGAATGGATGCTTTTTTCACTAGCAAGTGTTACCCCTCTCTCCCTTCCTCCCTCTCTCCTGCCCTCCCTCCTTTCCTTCCTTAATAAGTGCATTTAGGTTTTCAATTATTTTTGAAATGTCTGTAATATGTTGAGATTCATAAGTGAACAGCGATAGAAGAACTAAGTCTTCTGTAATGGATCTTCAATTAATTGCAGAATATACAATAGAGGGTAAAAGAATTCAACTAATTTTGAATAAAATGCTTTTATAATTAAAAATCTGTTGGGAGGACAGCCCTAATTTTCCTTTATGTGCCTTGAAAATTTGCCAGGAATTTAAAAGTCTTCCATCATTACACATGGCTTCTGGACTTTCACAGTCCCTCAGCTCTTTAGTTAATTTTATGTCCTAAACCCAAATTATTTCTTCAGGCTTTTTTTTTTCTTCTTTTTTAATATCACCTAATTTAGTGATATTTTTGGAGATCGTTATTCTGATTATTCTTTGTTATTTAATTATGTGATTGACTCTAACAATTTATGGTATTCTGAAAGCAACTTTTGAACAGAAAAACTCTCTTTTTGAGACTGATCTGGGAGCTTTCCAAGTTTTATCCTCATTTCTTTTGATCTCAAGGTTGTTCAGAAAGTTATGTAGTATTAATGGACATCAGAAGAGAGACTGGGACTTGAGCCTTCTCTGTCTATGGCGTTCAATTAAAAGAGTGCATCCAATAATTACCTCTATTTGCTTAGACGTTGTCCTCTAGCAACAATAGTTTCTCCAAGGGCAGCACCCTACATTCTCTGTGGCCCCTTCATATTTCTGGCTAAATCTATTTGCACTTTCTTCAAACAGAAAATTTGAAGCTCTTAAAGGAAAGCAAGAAATTTGCACTGGGGTATGCAATTCAAACTCTATCTTTGAAATTGAATTGTATCTCTAATTTTGAGTCTATAAAAATTAAACTCAGTAGACAGAAACTATATCTGCATAGGTCTAGTCACTTACCACTGGCACCAGTACACCATTAAAATTGACATCTGGAGAGTTATAGTGTTATGACACTGGATGAAAGCTCGTGGATATCGGTGTTAAGTTGCCGAGACAAAATGCTGACTCTAGCACTGACTATTTGAGTCTAACACAAGTTACTTAATTTCTGTAAGCCTCTACATCCTTACCTGCATGCACAAATTATAACTGCAACCACCTCATCAAATTGCTAGGCCTACAGAAAGACTCCCTGGGAAGTTTTATCATTATTTATTGTAGCTGCTGACATCAACAGTAGTCCATTACAATATATACTCCCAATGTCTGTGGGTTTATGATGAATGTGAGTTATCTTTTAACGATTTTTTTTAAAGTAAGGAAAGAGAGAAGAGCCAAGAAAACTTGGGATTTAATTGCAAATCAATGCTTTTAGGAGAAGCAATGCTGTGTGTTAGTAAAGTTCATGGTCTCTTGAGACTAAAAGCCTGAGTTCAAATCCCAGCGCTGTACTTATTAGCCCTTAAATGATCTACTTGACCTTTCTGTGCCTGTTTCTTTGTTTTCAATGAGAGCTTATTACAGTGCCGACCTCATACAGTTGTTATGAAAGTTTAATTATTTTTCCTAAAGCAGTGCCAGGCGGGACTGGGTTCATGGACATGTGACTTGCGCAGTTGCACCAGTGCCGACCTCAGAACAAGCCATGCTTGGGTTAACGCTCACTGTTGCTGTCTGAAAATGCTTAATACCATCTAATTATTCTTAATTTCAAGCGTGTGCATGAGCAGGGAAGCTACACTTAACATGCGCGTCTACTCTCCTCCTTGCTGCTACGTTAGCGCCTGCCATTTGTGAAGCCCCATGAGCACAGAATTCCGGTGGACCCAATGTGGGAGCTCAGCGAGACTCAGAGCAAGCACAGGGTCAGTGTGTTACATCTACAAACCACGAACTGAGAGCTCCAAGGCACCACGATTTTTGTCCAAAATAGAACTTCTTTCAAAGGCAAAAAGAAAATGATAGCATTCCAAGAAACACCAGTGACAAAAAACCCCTATCATTGTCTTTCTTACTCACTTTCCTTCCCTTTCTTAGCTAAGAAATTACAAGATGGAGGGGAAAAAGACAATATGATGTGATTTTTCCCTTCAGTTCTTTCTTGCTCACCAGTCAACTAAAAGTAGATGGTGTCGGCAGACTGTACACGTATCCAGACATAGAATAAGAACAGCCGGGTTATTTTTGTGCAGTTTCTTCTGTTCTACCAGTAAAAAAAATATATGTGCTTCTACAACCTGTCGGATATGTGAATTGCACAAGGTCAACACTTGGATGTAGGAGATAAATGATGTTATATTTTTATTTTAAGCCAATATGGTACACCCTAAGATGGTCAATGACGTTCAGGCCAAACATGTAAAAAACTAATTTTTCCTTCTTTACAAGGCATTAAGTTGCAAATGAAAAACACTATGAAAGTGAAAAGACTAATGATGAAAGAAAGAAAAACGTCTTTGTATTTGAAGACCCTTAATAGCACTTTTTCTTGTTTTTTAAATAAAGGCCTCTACATTCTCATTTGTGCAGAGCTCTGAAAATGATAAAGCTGGGCCCAGAGCTTGGCACATCATCAATACTGTGTGTATCTATGTGGATACACGTGCAGGTGCCGACGCATATGTAACTGAAAGGAAAGCTGTGGTTTCAGAGTTTTACGTTGGAATATTGCATTCCTAAATGACAAACCAGGATTTCTACCCCTGAAAGAAAAATATTCAAACAAGGTAAAACGGCTTCCTCTGTACCTGAACTTGGGCCTGTGAGTTTGATATTTTTCATAGGGCTCATATACTCATTACTCCTAGATTGGGAATTCTTTTTTTTTTCTATTCCATAGAGAGTCCTGAGTAGCCAGATTTCGGGCAAGAAGCTCACTTTGTTCTTTTTCACTATCTCTCAGGCACTTTTCAGTGTTTCTGTAAAGGACTTTATAGTTTTGTAAACACTTTCAAATATATCATTTTATCTCAACCCAATAACCCTTTTGAAGAAGGTAGTGGAAAAGCTAAAAAAATAATGTATACGGCTGGCTAGTTACCAGCTTCCCCAGGAGGGGTGCTGCCTGCTGAGGTCATCACAGCCCAGGCTCTGACCCTCCATGTCACAGATTCAGAAAACAGACGGTGTCAGATTCCCAGAGCTGTGCTTGACTTACCCATGCTGATTTACATCAGCTAAATCCACGGGAGAATAAAATATAGAATCTTAGAAAGCCAATGCTGTAATTTATAGAGAGAAATGGAACTTCCTAGCACACCAGAATGTTCTCCCCCTGCAGACAAACATCCTGGGAAGCTCAATTATTAGAAGGTAGCTCATGAGCACGGAATCAGAGCAAGAAGAGCGGGTTAGGTAATTCAGGCGTGTGAAGGCACCTGCTCTGATGGTCTGATAGATCTGTCTCAACAACATGAGAACGGGGCATATTTGTATCATGTTCTCATGGAGGACGCTTTGTTCTCCAGTCAGTGCTGAAGGCAGAGTGATAAGTCACATCATCTTTTCTCTTAGACGCCTTGCTGATTGATTCACTTCCTGATGGACTCATTCTTTTTTTGAGATATGAGATTTTTATCATATAGTAACAGCCAGATTCATTTCTTTCCTGCTTCTGGCCCAGGGAACGTTTTTCTCTCCCTGAGGTGTTTTTCACGTAGAATGGATTTCATAGAATGTGTGCCAGGTTTAAGGTTTAACTCCTGGCTTTTGGGACTGCGTGGCTCTCACCCGTGCTTTAGGCAGTGCTTTCCTCATTTTACAATGCAGGTTCCAGGAATGTTAATAGCCTGATTTGAGAAAGGAACCCTTTCTTTTTACAGTATTTATTTTTTGAATCCAAGTGTAATGTTCTTCTTTCTACTGTATTATGCTATACTACATCTATCTTCTTGAAATTTAAATACCTTTATAAAGTAGCATCACATTAATTTCTTACCAAACTCCTTGAGTTGACCTACAGAGATAACAGAGTTGTTCTCTTTGCCTTTTCTGAGTTCGTTCTTTCTCTTCCTCTCACTTCCACTCCCCTTCAGCCAAACTCCTGGGTTCTGTCTGCATAAATTTCACATGTTTTTTTCCTTCTGCCTGGAATGCTCTTTGCTCAGATGTGCCCTTTGTCCCACCATTTCCTTCATTCAGTAGGACACTCAAATTCACCCACCCATCTAAAATTATGCCACTGTCATTCTCTGTCCCCTTACCATACTTCCCTTCCTTAACAGTAATTTGTTATGTTCTCTTTAATTTTTTTTACTACATCCCATTTAAATTTTGTACACTTATTTTTTGTGTTTATTTCTTTATTATCTGGCTTTCCAATAAACTTCAAAGGTGGTTTGTTTTATTCATGGCTGTATCCTCACTCTCTCAAACAGTTCCACTGCAATGGGCTATCATGAAAGGAAAAAGTCAATGCAGGACACTCCATCAGTTCCAGTCCTTAGTTGGTGCTGATAACGTGGGGCTCTGTTGTCTGACATCCTTACTGTGGGTTCATTCATCGAGCGACTTTCCCTTGAGTGACTACTCTATACACAGAACAGGTGTTCAGTAAACTCATGTTCATTGAAGAGACAACAATGAATAATGAACTGCTATGGGATTTGAGAGGAGGCAAAAGTCATTTTTAGTTGGATCAGAAAAAGCTGCTTGGAAAAGGTAGCTTTTTAAACTGGATGTTGAAAGATGTCTGACTTATTCCTGTCGTGTGGGGATAAAAGGTGCTGAATACATTTATCCTGTGTTCCACAGTGCGGTCTACCCTGCTGTCTTAACTTCCTAGAAACATGCCAGAAAGGTAAGGTTCGTGAGGGCAGAAACTCATCTTGCCTGGTTCATCTGTTTACAGATGCACACACACACATACTCAGTGATATACAGGGTGGCCATCAAGTTCAGGTTTGACTATTTTAAATTGCACACAAACTTGATGGCCACCCTGTATGTTCATTATATATTTTTGTGTGTATACACACACACAGGCACACACGTGGGTCACTATGAAAGTTTGGAGACAAACTCTGTTACGGTCCGTTATTTCACTCCTAAGAAACGCAGTTGACAGTGTCCTTTCTGATTCATCGGTGTGAGTTTGAACTTGCTCGGCTTATTAGTGTTGCTGGGAGAGTTTTATTTGTTTCCATCCATATGGATTTTACATTTCTTGATCTTTGTGTATCTCAGAATGTTCATAATGAACCATAAATATAATGAATAGGTGAAAAGGAAAAGTACTACGAAATTTACAAAAGCCAGGCTTATGATAAAAATACGACACTAAGGATTTTAAGTCAGGATCTGAGACAAAAATGAGGCTTGTCTGTGATTATGTCTATGTGTTATTACAAGCCTTGCCAATCAGATACACATAGGCAGTGTATGTGCCAATCTCGAAGCCCATATTTTTCTATAGAGGAAAGTTGGAGTCATCAGTGTTTATACAGTTTAGAATGAGTTTTAACTTCATACATAAATTTATTATACAATGTTGAAAAAATATCAGTGGTCAACAAGCAGGCACGGGATGTTGGAAGAGTTTTCCTAACATCATGATGAGATCTTATTAGTCTCGAGAGGTTTTTAGTAATTAAGCTCTGCACTACTAGTGACCTGAAGATAATTCAAAATCATGTATCTTTATGACAGGAAATCGCCCCTTGAAAATAACCTCATAGGAATGTGGTACTATAAAACCGGCATTGGCGTTTTTGTATCTGTTAGTTATAGGTGAAGTGTGGCATTTAAGTTTGTCTCTAGAACTTATCCCACATGAGAACTCTCCCTAGGCCACAGGTTCAACATTTTTTGCTGTATCTCTACCCCTGATGTTGCCTTATGCTTCGGGTTTATCATCTCTACCTAAATATCTCACAAGTACATCAAAATTAATCAGGCTAAACTGAGCCTGTTAAGCTCCACCTGCCCCCAACCCCATCTCCACCCAGTTCAGAGCGCTGCCATCCAGCTAGAAATGTGGGTAAGGAAACAGTTGAGGGCTGAGTTTGAAGCACCACTGTAGTACTCCCTGTGAGGACGTGGATTAAATTTAGCTGTGGCATGTTTCAAAGGGGAATTTGAATAATACATACCTGCTATGGACTGAATATTGGTGTTCCCCTCAAATTCATGTGATGAAAACCTAATGGCTGGTGTTGAGAAGGAAGACCACAAAATGGGCTTCAAGGGGGTGAGAGGGAAACCTGGCTGGAGGGTGGCTGGAGGTGACTTTGTCTTTCTCCCCACACTGCCTGTGCCACTCCAGTTTGATTTTCAGGTTCACTCACTTTTACTTTCCATTACTGCTGTGCCTCAGTTGAACTTTCTGGCTCAGCCCAGTAATTGAACCAGGTCAAGTGGGTTTGGGAACTGGGACCCCCAACTCCCAGTGTTGTGGTGGCATTTGAAGATGGGACCTGTGATAAGTAATTGGGTTATAAGAAAAGACACAAAGGCCAGGTGAGGTGGCTCATGCTTGTAATCCTAGCACTCTGGGAGGCCCAGGTGGGTAGATTGTCTGAGCTCAGGAGTTGGAGACCAGCCTGGGCCAGAGTAAGATCCTGTCTCTAAAAATAGTGGGGCATTGTGGTGGGTGCCTGTAGTCCTAGTTATTTGGGGGCTAAGGCAAGAGTTTGAGGTTGCTGTGAGCTATGACACCACTGCACTCTACTGAGGGAGATAATATAAGACTCTAAGACTCTGTCTCCAAAAAAAAAAAAAAAAAAAAAAGTGAGCTTGTGGCTTCTCTTTCTCTCTCTCCCATGTGAGCACACAACCAGGAAGATGGCCCTTACCAGGCACTGGACTTGCCAACACCAATTGGTTGGACTTCAGTGCCTCTGAAACTGTGAAAACTACATTTCTACTTTTTAAGCTGCCTAGAGACTATTCAAATACCAGGTTATGGTATTTTTGTTATAGTAGTCCAACTGATGAGGGCAGGACCATACTGGATTATTGCAGAGTAAGGTAATGCTTGATTCTAGTTCATACTACGTGTGCAACAAATGTTCATTTGACATTGGCATTGATGGAGGAAGTAATTCAGTCCACATTATAGATTGTGCCTGTTTTCTCTTTGCTTCCTAACAAAAGCAATGCATTGAGAATGAAATGGAGTCTGTCCGGGTAGGGTGAACATGACACAGCTGGACTTTATCTCTGGTCTCCTGTTCTTACTGTTGTGAAAACTTAGCTCCCACCCTAGAGATGATCATGAAGAATAGTTTAGGAATTAATTTTTAAATTAGAAATGTTGTAACAGACTGTCACTGAGTTGTGCTGATTATTATTCAAAATAGAAGTTAGTGTGGTCTTTGCTTTAAGAAGATTGACTAAAGAAATTAACTTTTAAATTGGAAATGTTGTAATAGATTGTCACTGAGTTGTGCTATTATTTAAAATAAGGGTTTTAATAATCTTTTACCGTGCACCATTATGTATAAAACTGTAATTGGGAGATGGGAGAACAAAACAGTGTTGGAGAGGCTGCCCTCACTGTTCTCCAGAGTCCCAGCCTTCTGATACAGTTGGGGAACCTACCCCCTACCTCTGCATATTGGCTGCCAGTGGCAGGTGGCCAGACCCTCTTTGTCCAGTAACATCACATTCTGGCCCAAAGTGGGCACAGAGCAAAGAGAATTTATCACTTTTTCCAAAATGGTAAGAAAATCTTTGCTCCAGTTATGAAGGGACACTTCACGCCAATGACTGAGGTGTTCTTGCTAGAGCGGCATCTTCCTTTCACACCCTAAAGGAAACTGGGCCTTAGGCAGGTTCCAAGTTAGGCTCAGTAAGTGAAAATAACCCCCTGGGGACATATGGCTTGAAGGCTAGACCTCTGAGAGCAGTGGGAGCCCTGAAACGCCTTCATGTGGGAGTGCCCTTCCTCTGCCTAGCCCAGTGCATTCCCCTTTAGAGACTATTCAAATTCCAGGGCTGTTTGTTAGCATCCTCCTGAACCACCTACAAACTGTTGTTTTCTAAACCATTAGCATAATTAGGACTCTTTTTCTAGCCCAGGGAAAGTGGGCCATTCTGCCCCTTTGTGATGCTGATCACTTCCCACTCAGGTATTATAGCTCTATTGTGGTGAGCTACTGCAGTGGAATTGATTTGAGCACAACCTGTCACTGCAGTGGTGGCAGGACTACCAAGTGACAAGTGCATTGTGTTCGTGAAGGAGAGCACTTGTTGCATTGGGGAGCATAGTACCCTAGGAGCCGGAAACCTGGGTTCTCCTTAGAAGCTGTGTGAGGTTTGCATGCTGCTATCTTTCCTTCTGACTTTAATTTTCTTTTCTGTAATCGAGAAGGTTGTCTTCCATGATCTTTAGATTTACAGCCCCCTGAAGGTCTTCACGGTTTGCTAAAGTGTTTTCCAGTAAGTGTGAACTCCTAGTATTAGAATAGGAGGTCTTAAAATTGAGTTTAGAGAATAAATTTTGGACCCAACCAAACCTTCACAGGCTCTGTCTCTATTGCATACAATATGTACATTTGGGTATTTTGCAAACTTACCCCTAAAACTGACAAAATAATAGTTAATTTCTCACAATGCTGTTGTAAAGATTAAAATAGATGTTGCGCTGGAAATAGCAAAAATAACTTCGTTTCCTTTGGACAAAAAGCAAAGCTAAGCGTAATCCTGAATATCATTTATTGGGGAGTGGGGAGATTCAGAGAGAGAGAATATTCCAAAATCAACTGATACTTTAACCTTCACAACTGGAGATGAAATGCAAAGAAAAAGAACCGATTCCAGGCCTTATATTGGAGGTGAGCTTCACTGACCTTCATTCCAAATATGAATGAACAATAGACAATTTTCTATGTCTAAGCATTTAGAATATTTTAAAGTGATTTTTCTTTGGCCCAGAAAGCATACTCTTTGCTTTTCGCTTGGAGGAGGTGGGGGGTGGGTGTGTGGGCAGGTATCAGGATGGGCTCACATATCCAAACACTTCTGAAGACTTTAAAAGATCCCAATCCAGATGATTATTCTAATGGAGGAATTATCTATGCCATGTGTGTAAATGAAGTATCTGTCGGTGTGTTCATCAGTTATTATTTTA
Source organism: Galago senegalensis (assembly GCA_963575145.1). Lineage (NCBI taxonomy): Eukaryota > Metazoa > Chordata > Mammalia > Primates > Galagidae > Galago > Galago senegalensis. The sequence goes on along the minus strand of CAUYTI010043098.1, from coordinate 34,991 downwards.
AATTTATTTTCAAAGCATGCATATCCCCCAATTAAAAAAAAAAGTTTAAAAAAGTCTCCCTCTTGGCCTCATTCATATATTTTTCTATAGTCCCTTCCAAACTCTTTCCCCAAAATAGAGTATTTTTTTTGATAGTTTCTTGTGTATTTTCTGTTGTTTCCTTATTCAAACTTATTTGCTCCATTTCATTTCCATGAAAGATATGTTTGTGAAGGAGAATGTTTGTTGCAGTGGGGAGCACAGTACCCTGTCCTGAGAAAGGACACCCCAGGAGGGTGAGGTCCAGGAGAACAGGTTTTCTCACGGAGATCACAAGGATACACCTGCCGGTCCTCTCCGTGGTGACTCAGCTCTTGGGAATTTGTGAACTTAACTTCCTGGAACTTGGAAATTTCCATTTCCATGAAATCCTGTAGTTCTGTGGGGGCTGGAACAGCATCTCCTGCTTGATTCAAACTGGCCATTGAGAAAGGTACCTGTGGGTTGGAACTTTTTGACTGTAGATAAAAAGGGAAAGACGAAACCAGTTGGGAAGCACTGCCTTTTGGAATTCTATGCAGTAAGCTCCCAGCTGGTGAATAAAACCTTTCCTCCTATAAACATGGTGTTTGAGTGCTCTTTCTCTCCACTGGGCCTCGTCCGTCTTCCTGCAACAGTCCTACATAGTGGAACAGATTATATTTCAAAAATTTGTGGCCACACTAGCTCCCAGGCCATCTACTTTTCTTCTAGAGTGACATCAACGTTTGCTCTGTCAAGAGAGGGGTTGATGTTTTCTCTCCTTGAATCAGAGTGGGCTTTCAACCACAGAGCAAATGAGGCTATGTGAAGAGACTAAAATATACAAGGCAGTGGAACTTGGCCTGGCCATCTTTTTTAGATACGGCTCTTGGGACCCTGCCATCATGCTGTAAAGAAGCCCCAGCAATCTCCTGGAGATGCTGCACCTATGGAAGGAACAGGTGAGGTTCCAAAAGCCAGCGCCAAGCACCAGACAGATGAATTAGCAATAAATGAATTTATCCTGGAGCAGGGAAGGCCACATCCAGCCTGCAGATCTTCCCAATTGAGGTCCCAACCTGAGGTTCCCAACCTGGTGAAATAAAAACTAAATTGTCCCTACTAGCCCCTTTCAGAGTTCTTGATCCAAAGAATCCATGAACATAATAGCTCCCATGCTATCTACTTTTCTATTTTAGCATTTGATATCAGCAACTTTGGAAAGGTGTGCGGTGCAGTCGTCAGCGAGAACAGAGCTTCTGCGTGCCTTTTCCCCTTAGCTTTATAATATTCTGTGGTAGAGCTCATATTTATCTAACTTTACCTCCACTGATGCTGACTTGGGCATTTGGTGTTTGCAAAAACATTTCCAGTAACTAACCTTTTTCAAATAAAATTAGACATATTTATGAATACATTTCCTGAAGCGGGATTTCTGAAGCCGTAGTAAATAAACTTGTAAGTTTGATAATTCCCAGTTGGCTTTTACGGAAGTTGAATGCATTTGCAGTCACATCTGCAAGTCTAAGAGTACCGTCCCATAAGAGTCTCATTGGACTGTGTTGTGGTGTTTTCAGATTCTTTGCGATTCTGGTAAGTAAACTGTGGTGTCTCCTAGGTATAATGGCATTCTTTTGTCATGTGTGAACTTGAACAGCTCTTCGTGTGAATGTCCGTTCATGTAAACTTTCTCTTTAGAGCCTGTTTTCATTTTCAGGTGTTCTTAATATATATCTACATATATATCTACATGATTTACCTACCTATAGGTAAATTAGTCCTATATCTACAAAATGATTCACAAATATTTTCCTATTTGTATTTTTCATTCTTTTCTTTTTACTGTCCTTGCAAGATTTTTACAAAGTGGAAGTTTTTGATTTTTTATGTAGTTTAGGTTATTAGTCTTTTTTTTTTTAATGGCTTCTGAATCTGAGCCTTGATATAAAAAGATTCTTTCCCTCTCCAATGTTGTGAAGTATTTCTCTATCTGTATATATCATTATACGAGGGCTATCAGGAAATTGTCCAGCTATGTATATCTCTATTTTTCATAGTATAAGGCTGGATATTTCTGGACAGCTCACATATGTTATATATGTGTCCTATACATAACATATTTATTCATAAATATATCTAAAATTATGTACATATCAGTACATATCACTCACATATATGTATATACATGTATTACATTATTTACATATATTAGTTTTATATAAGGAGTGTACCAAAAAATGCATGCATATTTCAAGAGATGCTATATATGTTTTACTTTTTGAAGTTGAATTGAAGGTATGGTTGTTGGTCAAATGTACCCAGAGATTCTATACATATCTATTTTACCTGCAGTTCATATACCTTTGGGGAATGATCGATTTTACTTTCACAAGGTCTCTTAAAATGTGTATACGATTTTTTGGCAATCCCAATTATAAACATTAGTAATGTAGAAATTCCTCATTATGTGTTTCATAAGTGTGTTTGTACAAACATGTATGTTGGCTTTATATATATCAATGTAAGCACTGGTTTCATACTGTACACAAATAGTAATATACACATTAGTAAATTAGTTACATGTACATATTTATGTAATTCACAAAGTTTCTGTTGATTACTATTCAATACTATACATTAAGTACTGTTTAATAAGTTTTTTAAAAAATTGAATGGATGTTGAAGATGGCACGCATCAGCCTGTTTTAAGATGATCACACGGTAGATTTTGCCCAATGAACTCTTAATAATATGATGAATTCTAGATTTGAACCTTCTTTTTCTTTTTTGCAATCTGGTCAGGTCTTAGTTTCATTATCGTCGTTGCTTTGTAGAAGAATTTGAACACTTTCTTCTTCATCTGTTGGAATCATCTCCTCCTTAATGGTTTCTTTAAAGTAGAGCATGGTTTGTGCCAAACATCACTACGAGGCTCTAAGAGACTAAGCTGCGCTGGTCCTGACAAACCTTGAGTAACACCTGGCTGCAAATACCTGAAACATAAATCAAAGAATCAGGACTTCTGATTAGTACTGTGGGTGTGGAATTGTTAGCAGTTTGAAGTCACTTAACATTTTCATTTTTTCTTTTCTTCATTTCATGTTAAATTTTCTAGTGACATTTCCAAGTCCGTGATTCATAAAGATCATAGTAATATTCTTCACGAATGTTGAATGTGAGGGTGATGAAAATGTATATTCACAATAAACATAAAAAGATAATCTCTTTTCTCCACCTCTGTCTCCCTTCTTACCCAGAATTCTCTTTACTCCCAAGCACATTAACAATGCCTAAGTTTTGCTCCTGGAGTTTATGGACCACGCACAGGTCCTTTCTTCCTCCCAGTTGTTGCTTTCTCATAAAGACTGCAGTAAACTCTATCCATTTTTTACTTAGTCTTCATTGGGTAAAGAGTATATGTGTGGATTTCTTTACTTTTTAATTGAATAGTTCTTTCAGTTTTCAGACAGGGTCTTTGTGTGGTAAAATTTAATGTCTTTATTCAGTTCTCACAATTAGATAATAGTACTGGAAAAATACAATTCTAGATTCAAAATTCTCTCCCTCCAACACCTCGCACATATTACTCCATTATATTCTGTCTGTAGTGTCCAGACTGATTCCAGACTGATAGGAATTTGACATCCTTTTCTTTGTGGGGTTGCTCCTTATCTCTAGAAACTTCTGGAAATGTTTATTTTTCTTCAGTATTCTACTAATTTTTTTAAAAAAAAATTTTACCTTTAATCCTGTCACTGATTTTTAAGACATTATTTCTCTACATTCTTTTTTTTTTAAAATCATTCCCAGACACCTATTACACATAGCTTGAGTGGTTTATATTTTTGAAATTTTTAATCTCTTTTATCACCCTTAATGCCTTTTGAGAATTATTCCTTGACCTGATTTTCTAAGAAATGGTTTCCTTATTCTAGTATATGACTATTTTGTTATATATCTTATCTATTAAGCTCTTTATATTTTTGAACACATATTTAAACTTTGTCGTGCTTCATGCTACCAGTATCTCCCCTTATCTCTTTCACAGTATTTTAAATACTTACTTAAAAAAAATTAACCTATTTGGTCCAATATTTGTACTTCATCCAGTATAGATTGTCTATTTTGCACTCTCTTTCTTTCTTTAGAATTGTAGTTATACCCTTGAAATGTCTGGTTATTTTTGTTGTAAGCAGTAAACAGACAAACTTGACTCATTCTGGTTTTATGCTCTGAATCATTACAGTGTACTCTCTCTGTCCATTCCATAGAAAATATGTAGATGCCAAAGACCAGTTTCACCTCTCCCTGTTGAAATGCCTTTAGACTCTGTAACCTTTAGACTCATATGCAACTTAGGTCTTATTCCCTCTACCTTGAAACCATGAGGGAAAATGTCTGTATTTCACATCTTTCAACTTTAAGCTATTCCCTAGGTTCATATCCTATTTTCACAGGTAGCAGCAAAATAAAAGCTTTTTTTGTTCTAGAAAAAGAATGTAAAGCCCGAGTGCTTTAAGGCCATGACTTTAAATTTCCTTTTCTAAATCCTCTGTTATTGTAGGCCGAGTTGATTTCAAAATCTATGGCTTCACCCTGGCCACAAAATGTCAAGCTGGTAGAAAACCTGAGGGGGCGTTTTGAGGCTTGCAGAAGGCTTGTTTGCCTGGGTCCAGGGCCAGGTATTTAAGCTGCTGGGCTCAGGGTAAAAGGGAGATAAGAAGACTCTTATTCAAAAAGCCAGAAAAGTGCAGGACAGGTACTAAAATAAAAATCTTTCCCCTTTCTTGGGTGGTCTTGCTCTCTCTTGACTTGTCAAAGCAGCATTTTTTATTTACTTTTTGATGTCACTCTAAGTAGGAAAAATTTATAGTTTGTTCCCTTTGGGCTTCTGCCCATAGTTCTGGGGAAACTCCACATGCTCCTGTTTCCACAATCTGCAAGCTAAGGCTCCCACCCCCAACCAGAAAATGACATTTTAAATCACTAGCAGGCATCTGACCATTCACCTTTATATTGTACAATGACCATTTTAATGCAAATTTCAAAGTGTTTAAGTTATATATATATGGCATCACTAAAATCACACAGTTCATATGTCCCAGTACATGCATATATATTTTGTTTACCAGAACAGAGGCAATGTTGCACAAAAAATAACTCTTTCAACCTGATAACACGCAGATTTTAACAACATCCTCTATCCTTGGCTTGTAGATAAGAAAGGACTGAAGGGTAAACAAATTATAGACAAGTAAAAGGAGTGGAAAAGGTTAGAAAAGGTTTTCTTGGTCATCCCATCTCTTAGAATCCCATTGTCTCTCTGGTTTGAAGCAATTCTGTTTTAAACTGTGGCTGATTTTGCCCAGGATATATGTACATATGTATATCATATACATATACAAATATGTATAATTTCACCTGCCATACGTACATGAATTTTATTTAATTTCCTTCCACTTTTTGCATGCACATATGCCCACTTCTCATTTCCTGGCTGAGCAAAGGGAGCAGGAAATATTGGCCAGTCTGCCGCTAAGGCCACCACACCCCACCAAACTGGTATATGTCTCCTCATGCTTAGTTTTCTGTTCATTCTGTAGTTGCAGCCCCTGATAGATGACTATATAGGTCTGTAAGAACATATACTTGAGAAGTAAGCACACCTCTCCAAAGGATGGGAGGGAGAAGGGGAAGGAGGGAGGAGGCAGGGGCGGACCTGAAGGGCACCTGGCCTTTCAGGAAGCACTAGGCAGTGAGGCTCTTCTGTCAGAGCTGCAGATGGTGGTCTGATCTATACATTATCCAGAAGAGTATTCCACACACTTAGGAAACTTTGGCCTGGGCTAGGGATGTATTGACATCTAGAAAAGATTCTTCTAGAGTCTACTTTTTCCTCTCCTAAGTATTCTCCCTCTAGAATACCTGTTTCAAACGATGCTCTATGTCTGTGTTAAGAAAAATATTTCTAACACTCTAGCCATTCTCTCACTTCTAGACCCAGGGCACTGTAACTGTATATTTTAAAAAGTAGAGTAATTCATAAAGCAACTGAATTTTTTTTCTCTTCTTTAAATCCAAACTCCCTTGGTGGCCTAGTTCTTTCCTGACATTTGATAAAAATGTGGGATGTTTCCATAGTTTTCCCAGCCTCCTGGATATAGTGGATTTTTTCAAAAGTCCCCATGTCACAAGAATAGTAATTAAAATAAATCCTCCAGCGTAGCAAAAATTTCTTACTCCTTTCCACGTTCACACACCTCCCTCCCTCCAGTTGGGGACCTAGAGTAGTGGGTGATTTTTCCCTCTTTCTCAACCCATTATCTTTGTCTTCTCCTTTTCTCCTCCTTCACATTTGGCAGCCTCTAACCTCACCAAGTTTAGAGTGGAGAGGTAGAGGAGGAAGTATGTAGTGGAAAACACTTTCGTCAACTGATATTCTTGTGAAACAGCATGTCGCCCTTTCTGGGCTTGATGGTTCACAGCCGATGATCTCTCACGGGATTCTTCCCTGGGTTACAGGCAAATCCACTTCTTTAGAAAGGAGCACTTTTTTAGTAGGGGGTGCAGTGAGGTGTTTGCTTGAAGTGTCCATCTGTTTCTTTGCTCAGTACATGGCATCTGGGGATGTATATCTTTTTAGCTGTTTTCTTGGGCAGAAACCCAGATTACTCCAGGCTTGATCCCAGTGAGTGGTTCATATTTAATACCTTAGCACATATTATTTTGCTGTTGGCTCTTAGGATTTAATCTCATTTCAACAGCTCATTGCTGCACAGTGGGGAAAGTGAAGCCAGAGAGGTAGCATGGTGGTTAAAATCAAGGCTTTGTATTCAAGTTCTGGTTCTTCAACTGAACAGCTGTGCGAGTTGGTATAACTGACTTCTGATTGAAGTCAGAAGTTGGTATATTTGACTTCTCTGAGCCTCAGTTTCATTGTCTGTAAAGTGGAACGGTAATACCTAATTCAGAGGCTTGTTATCATGAAATAATTAAAATATCTAGCACATAGAAACTCAACTAAGATGCAATGTTACATATGATCTACACAGGGGTCCTCAAACTTTTTAAACAGGGGGCCAGTTCACTGTCCCTCAGACCGCTGGAGGGCCAGACTGCAGGCCCTGGGATGAGTCGGCTGCTAAGCAGGACAGGCAGTGGCGGCAAAAAACACTTGGCAGGCTGGATAAATGTCCTAGGCGGGCTGCATGTGGCCTGCAGGCCATAGTTTGAGGATGCCTGAATAATTTCTAAGCAATTATATAGTCCTGGTTTTACCCAGTGCTCTGGGAAGAAGGAAGTGGTTCAATACCAGACTCAGCATTATTCTCCCTGGAAGATTTGATACTGGTTTTCAAAACTACTCTAGCCATTTAAGAATAGTTCCCTATTTGATGGGTAATGTTTGCAATTTTCAACCTTCTTAAGCAATTTCTTATGTTATCTTTGAGATGCCCCTGTGAAGCTGGCAGAAGGAGGTAGTACATTTGGCCACCCTTATCCGTGGTTTTTATATCCTTGGATTCAACCAACCAAAGATTGAAAATATTAAAAAAAAGTATACCTGTACTGAACATGCATAGATTCTTTTCTTATCATTATTCCCTTAAAAAAATAGGATGTAAAAACTATTTGCATGACATTTATATTGTATTAGGTGTTATAAGTAATCTAGGGATGATTCCAAGCATATGGGGGGATGTGCAGAGGTTAATTGCAAATACTGTACCATTGTATATCAGGAACTGAGCATGCACAGATTTTAAGTTCCAGGGAGGTCCTGAAACAAATCCCCAGAGATACTGAGGGGTGACTGTATATATGCCTCTTTATAAATGAGGTATTTAGGGTGTAGTAGAAACAAAGACCGCAATGCCAGCACTGGACCCCGAACCCAGGTCATCTGTCTGCCCAGTGATTTTCAGACTGCACCTGCTGTCCTCTACTGTCACAGCATTATTTACCAAGTGAGTTTTGAGCTCAGTATTTAGGTAAGGAAGATATTGTTTCTTATGGTGATGGTCTATTTGGAGGCTTTAGAAGAGACAAAAATTTCTTGCTTGGGTTTTAATCTGTGCAGGTGGCCTTCTGGGGCGAGTGGGCAGGAATGCCTCTGGCGAATTACAGGCCTGCTCTGTCCCATTAGGGCACTGGTGTCTCCTCTCCTTTAGACAGCACAGAGTTTCTCTAAAACTCATCCCATTGACATGCCAATAACGGGGAACATGTTGATATCCAGCTGTTGCTTTCATTACCAATTTGTTTTAATTGGTTTCACACTGTTTTCACTTCACTGTTTTGTGTGGTGTTGGTTTAACTCTGTCTAAAACCAGCCTGGCTTAGGCTATAAACCTTTTATGAGGGGAACTTGCTGATGTGTGGAAAGTCACGGGCAGCTGGCTGAACCAGGCTGGCAAGTCTGGAACATTCCAGCCCTGACCTTAACCATTCAATGATTCTGCTTACTCTTTCAATGTCTCCTTTTAAAAATGTGCTCTCTAAAAACTCAGGGAAAGACTGTTTCTCAGGCCAGATCTCTAACACCATTTATTCTTAATGTGTAAGTAACATATTGTTAAACTGAGAATTAGACGAAGCTTGGAATGAAGAGTGTTTGGCAATAATTGCTATTGGGAAGGGAAGAGGCACTTATAATTTAGATGATCACGAAGAGGACATTTTGTTCTAGTCAGTGTCACTAATTAACAACTGAGCAGCAGCCCAGGATGGAAAGTGCACTTGGAGGAGGACAGAAGTCCAGATGGTGGGCTATGATCCAGAAGTTTGAGTGTCAGTCAAGACCGCAAGGTGATTCCAAGGTGAGCAAGAGAGAGTGGCAGCTGGGGTCTGCAGAAGGGTGTCTTTGTTGGTACCTGCTGATGGTAACTACTCACTTATTGGATTCAATAGTGTGAGATAACGGTTTGATTTATTTGCAAAGCACTATGAGGTAGAATGTATTCATGTCCCATAGCTCAGCTTTGATTCTCAGCTGTATACAACTTGAGTTGTTTATATAGGGAAAGAACACATACACGGTGAAACCAGGGTAGGGTTCCTTGAGGAAGCGATTATTTACTTGCATATTTAACTAAGATTTATTGGGCAGCTACTGTCTTCTAAGTACTGTTACAACTGTTCTAGGATCATGTAGAAATGAGGCCGCTACTCTCAAGAAATGTACAATCTATTTCTAGAAGAGATAAACAACTGTGAGTAGTTTTAATATAGAATAGAATGTCGTAAGTGTCACAAAGTTAAAAAAAAAAAGCTATCACAGGAACAAGATATTTCTTCTGGGGATTTATTTAAAACAGCACCAGCAATCCTTGCAATAAAAGAAAAACACGTTTTCTTTGGTTAGGTGCAGATTATCTCAGCTGTCAATTGCACCTGCATTCTGTAAATAAATATCTCATTCTGAATTGTGAGAAGATCAGGAGTGCTGGTCCTTTTTTAAAAAATCTTCTCTTGAAAATTGTGCGATCAGCCTATTTTTATACAAAAGAGGAAAAAAGGTTGAGTCCTTGTAGAAGCCACAACATTTATTTACTTATCCTTAAAGTTCAAGACTGAACAAAGGGATCTGCAGTTAGTAGATCAGAATCTTGAATTCTAGGTGGGAAAGGGGACACCTCCCTGAAAGGCATATTTGTAAAAACAGAGGAATTAAGAAGATTGAGTTATTTATTCAACCAACACCGCATGCCTCCAGTGTGCCATGCTCTGTGCCAGGCAGGGTGTCCATGCTTCCTGAAGGTCGCTGAGGAGATCATGTGTGCAAAGCACAAATGCTCGTGAACAAATGGTTGGAAGGCCAGGAAAGTGAAGTTCTGGTTAGGTAGTAAGGATGGGACAAAGAAAAGAGATAGGATCGGAGGCAGACACATACTTCTCAGAGTTCATAAATTGGCCTTTGCTTATTCCGATAGCAATTGTCAATCTCAGTCCTGAGAAATTGTCTCTGCATTGTTTTTGGCACACTGACACAGCTAGGAGCCCAAGGTTCTTTATGTTAGAGCATTGATCACAGTAAATATTCCAAGTGTGTGATTCTATATAACTTAGATCTGAGAGTGGAGATGTATCTGTTGTCTAATGGTGACTTTTTGTATTAAATCTGCATATGGGCAATAATAAATTCTTGGAATCTGACAATGGTATAGTTCCAAACTTCATAGGAAACCTAAATAAATAGAAAAATACATAATATATTTTAGTTTTACAATGCCTTATTTGTTATTTACAACTTTAGTTCTTCTGACATTCTGTAGCTTTCTTTTCTCCACGATTTCGGTCTACTTGGGATTCTTACACATTTTTAATCCATAATTGGTCTGAGATTTGGTAGTAGGTAGCACACAAGGAATCACACATGTACCTCAATAATAGTGGAATACTAAAAGACACACAAATGAATTTGGTTCTGAGTTCAAATTTTCAAAAATAATGAAAAAGGAAAAGCTGTAGTATTTCTTTTACTTTTTCTCGTAATTATGTGATATAACCCTATACGATCTAAGGTACTGGGATTCATGATTTCTGTACCTACTGTCAGGGAATTTGATAGCAGCACACAGCTTAGAGTGGAGGAAGGAACAGATGACACTGGAAGAACTTCTGCACCAAAGTTCATAAAGGAGAGAAGATGCAGGTCTCCCCATTTTCCTGCAAGCCCCGGGAAGGAGTTTGTTGAGGCTGCACACACTGTAGTGGCACAGTGTGTGTAGGAGTCCCCGGGGCCTCCTCAAGTTCAGTGATAAGGGCTCAGACTCTGACAAGCAGTTTTACTCACACTTATAGTTTATTAGAGTGAAAAGATACAGATTCAAATCGGCAATGGTAAAATGCACATGGGGCAGAGCTCAGTAGAGCTTGCAGTCATGTTCTTCCTATGGAGCCAGCCAGACTGTGCTTAATTCTCCCAATAATGTGGCAATACCTATGGAGTACTGCCAACCAGGGAAGCTCACCCAATCTCTGGTACCCAGGGGTTGATCACATAGGCGTGGTGTGCCTATGTGGCTGAACTTAATCTTTAGCCAGTTTAGACATCAAACTGATATGATGTGGTCCAAGATCCCTACTGTAAATCTCGTTGTTGACATAGGCTAACTGGTATGACCTGAGGTTCCAGCTAAACAAAGAACCTTTTTTTGGCTAGGCTATTCCAAGGACTTAGAGGTTACCTTCTGGAAACCACTGAAAGCCCAGACTTCTTTGCAATGTACTGAATTTGAACACTCCCAGACCTGCTGAACTAACATTTTCCTGCAGCTGGCATTCCAGGAAAGAGTCCTCACCCATTGCACCCTCTCGTGAGGTACTTACAGGAATGAGTTTCTCAGTGGGAATACCATCAGATTACTGAGGCACCAAACGTTTGGGGCAGGTGTCCTTTGTTTACTGAAGTTGTCAAGAAAGGCAGCTGTACTACATATAGGAGATTTGGGGCACTTGGGGAGGCCAGGTTTGGGTGCGGCTCCTTCAAGCTGGATGAAGGAAGAACTAGGTCTCAAAAGCCTGTAGTCTGCCTGCACTCAGATTTAGAACTATCTAAAAGAAACAGGAAAATTATTTCTGCAGAGTATTGCAATGAAGAAAGATTTCCTTCATTCCTTTCTCCTTTCTTGGTGCTTGCCCGCCTGTCTCCACCAATTTACTGGGGTTGTTAAATGCATATACATGTACTCTGCCATGGAGGGAAATACAACTAACATGAAGCACGCAACTCATCCTCTGCTGTGTTCAAAAATCCCTATGTAAGTGTTCTTTCTTCTGTGATTTTTTTTTCCTGTGTCCCACCCGAGCCATCCTGTAGAAAACATACATTCTTTTTTTAAACCTTACAGTTGGTGGACAAAAGTATGGAGAAAGGAAAACTGTGACTTAAATTTGCATATATAGTATTTTTCAAAACCTTAAATCTTTCATTCTATTGTAAAGTTCTAGAGCATGAGAAAATGTTCAGCTAAAAACTTCAAAATGATAAACTTTGTCCTAAACCAGTACTCTAATTTTTCTATGGCTCAGTGGATTGAGAGTAGACGATTTTTTAAGCTTCACCCAACTGCCCTTGGGTAACAAGTGTATGTAAAACTGGAGCAACGTGACACGTTTGGAAGTTGCTGAGTCTCAGCCGTGAGAGAAGCCGTCCTCAGACATGATTGAATAGTAGAAGTGGCTCCTCAGTGCACTGACTTCTATAGGAAAGTCATCCTAATTAAAGGGAATTTCCAGGGACAAGTCTTGGAGCATGAAATTCCCTGAGGAGCGGAGCCACGTTCAGTATGTGCTGCCAAATATCTTTGAGGTTGAATTGCGCCGCAGATCCTTATCAATGGATTTTCATCTGTTCTTTTTGAATCAATGATTTCCTTTGTTGGACTTAGACCATCTTTGTATTCTCTTGACACTCATAACAAAAGCTGCCTTATTTAGAAATGCTGTTTGCTAGAAAAATCCAGCCTCAGGTGAGCCATTCTGCCCCTTAACCACCTCTGTTTTCCCCTCCTGTGTACTGTGCTCTTTCCAGAGGGGTTTACCTCATCCTCTGTGGGGTGCAATTTCCACTTGAAAAGTAAATGTTTGTTTTCATCCTCAGTAGTTCTTCTAGCTCATTCTCTCTTTATAGCTATTTCTTTCTCTTCTTCTTCCCACAACCTTCTTGATGAAACTTTTTATTTAGCCCTTTGAAATCATCAAGGTTAAGAGCATGAATAATGAGTTTCAGAATTAAAAGCTTGGCTCTGTTGCCACTGAATTCATTGCCAAGAGTTTTCCAAATCATTTAAGAATAATAATTGTTTGCTTTTTATTACTTTTGCTGTTGTTCTTTTCCAATAACTATGCAACACACACACACACATAAACTTACATGCCATCTATTTAATCTTTTGTTTTAGGTTAATTGATAAAGGTTATTGAAATTTTCAGCTGAACTAACCTTTCTGATAGGCATGCACTACTAGAAATTTGTTCAAAATAGACAGTATTGTTCTTTTCATTTTTAAATGGAATGCAAAGGATTCACTACTGTAGCCAGTTAAATTTTTGTTAATTTTAGAATTGGAGGATAGATGCTTATGGTAAACTTTATTTGAGTACTAAGAGAATCACATATTCATAAGGTTAAAATAGTTAAATGACAAATATCTATGCTATGAATTCTAGTCTTTATTCTTGAGTGTTTCTAATATTAATTGTGTCAGATGTTAGATATTAAATCCAGAGAACTGTTATAAATTATGGGCTTAATATACATTTACTGAGAAGGTAACAAGGATGGGATTAAAAACAAACATATTCTGAATTACCAGGGTGGTGCTTGTCTTTAGCACATGGCAAGCATTACCATACTAGACAAGGGTGGCGAAGCTCTGGGATGGGGCAACCTCTGAGGCAACTCTCAGATTTTTGGTTAATTATTCAACTTCTTCTTCTTCTTCTTTTTTTTAAGTACAAGTTTTTCATATATTTTTATTGAAAAAATATTTAACAAATTATAGTTAACTTATCTTGGTAACCACTTTTTTCTTTTATTGATCTTCTATCCTTGTACACATTAAACAGACCAATCACAGGATTATATATCATAAGGAGCAGTTCAAAGCAATGACCCATTCTCACATCATGCAATACTAAGAAATGTTCCCAATTTTAAGCCCAAAAGAGAAATCTAGAAACATAGCAAGCTAAATAATTTACAAATACAGTATAGGAAACCATAAAATATTTCAATAATTATGTTAAATGCTTCCTTTCAAGCATGATGTAGGGGCTACAGAAAAGAACAGCTGACAATCTCTGAATCAAAGGGTAAAACTTGAACACAAACAAAACCCTATGCTTCTCCAAACCTTCCAGGGACCCCCCAAATGAGACAATAACTAAGTAGACTTCAGATGTCTCAAATTTTCATTAGTTGATTTTCAGTAATCAGTGTTAACTATGCCGCTGTTTAAAAATCGCTAATGCAAATACACTGCTGCCTTTAGTATTCCTGCAATGTGTTTTCACTTATGAGAAAACCTGTAGAAAGAATCCTCCTTCTAGCAAAGCAAGGAAGCAAGAAAACAGGTTACCGTGGAATAATTAGGCCCTAAGAATTGTTCAACTTCTTTAAGCCCATTTTCTCTCATCAGTAAAATGGGGGTGTTGATTATAGTTATTTCAAAAAGTTCTTGTGAATATTTTCATGTAATATGGTTAGTACATTGCCTAGCACATTCTTAGAAAACACAGTTTCATTTCCTTGTAGGCTGAACTAGAATTACTTTATAGCACAACTTTTGCACTTGAATTTATTCAGACTTCAGGGATACATGTCATAATTGAGTTGTCACTCACCAAGGAAGACACATGGGAATAATTCTCTAAGGTGTTTTTGTTTCTCAAAGGTTATCTAGCTAGAAATTTTTGAGAACAGGTCAGGTCAGGACTTGGCTTACATTAAAATGATGGAGAAGTTGAACTTTTCAATCCACCACTGGCTCAAAAAGATCCAATTCTCTTTTCTGGAAGTAATGTTAAAATATTAATCTATTTTTGTAGGTGCCAAAATACCTCTGTCTCTTCTGATTGATTGTTTATTCATTTATTTATTTATTTTTAGAGACCGAGCCTCACTTTACTGCCCTTGGTAGAGTGCGTGACATCACAGCTCACAGCAACCTTCAACACCTGGGCTCAGGTGATTCTCTTGCCTTAGCCTCCCAAGTAGCTAGGACTACAGGCACCTGCCATAATGCCCAGCTATTTTTTTGTGTGTAGTTTGGCTGGGGCCAGGTTTGAACCTATCACCCTTGGTATATGGGGCCAGTGCCCTACTCACTGAGCCACAGGCATTGCTCTTGATAGTTGATTTAAAGTCTTTAATAAGTAAGTGCAGCATTTGGGCTTCCTCAGGGATGGGTTCTGACAATCTATTTTTTTTTAAAATCTTTATGCATAGGCCACACATTCCTGTTTGTTTCTAGGCTTTATGATTATTTTTGTTGAAAACAAGATGATATGGTTACTCTGAAAATATGATTCTCCCCCTTCTTCAGAGTTTGCTATTCTAGCTTGTTGAAGACTATAATCATCTACTTGTTCAGTTACTTTTCCTGAATATCATTTTGCAATGACTGTATTCTTTGTCATGTGTGCCTCCTGGAGTCTCTGTTACTTTAGCTTGTATTTAGTTGGTGTTTCACCAAAATTTTCTTGACCACCTTGAGCTAAAGCAAATAAACACACCTATCCCAGTCTTTGTGGATTGACTATGTCCTGTGGTGCTTCTTCAACACTTAGTTTAGACCATTAGTCTAAATTTAGTGTCTTAGTTTTTATTTCTGCTTGCACTTAACCTAGAAATTAGCCAAAGATGGAAGCTTTGGGTCTCCTTAGGTGTTTTGTGAGCATTCTTGCTATTCTGAACATGAGTGTGGGTATATATTTTATGTATCAATCATAACTTTTTATACCATATGGCTATGGATTTTTATTTATCTTACAATGTATTTTACAGGGTAAAAACATAGCAGGCATTACTCAAATCAGTGTTTTAAGTAGCTCCCATCCAGATTAGAACAAACATAATAACCTGAAATAAGGTTTGCTCAGTTCCCTCTAGAAACAGGTACCAGGGCCTCACAGTAGGCACTCAGGCTACCGTCTTTAAGACTGCTGTCCAGCTGGGGAGAGGTTGGTACAAAGACAAGTAAAAGCATTCCTTTTGGTTCCAAGTTGCTTCCTTTTTGAATCAGCATTTACCCGGTTGCCATAAACTACAGATGATTTTCTGGTGTTTGGTCAAAGCTGCTGCTAATAGTTCCTATGTGCTTTTGGGTCTTTTTATGGATTGATGGGAGTTTGCAGCTGCCAACTCTGCTATTTTTCTACTGTCATTCCTCTTTAACTTTTCTGAAGTGGATTGACATCACATCTGGACAAAGATACAAATGCATTTTACATTGCTTTTTACCAAAAAATGATATCTATGATTGTTAAAGCTAACATTGCTCATGTTAGCACATAACAGAGAAGAACTTGTCCTAATAAATTTGTCAAATATTTAAAATTCTTACTAGACATGTCAGTTATTCAAATGTTGCTCAATAAAATGGCCGTTTACTAGATTTGCTGATCATTCATTCATATAATAAAAGCATATTGAAGGCTTAATATATTCTAAGCATTCTAATGATGGAACCTGGGTATTTATAGTTGTATATAACATGGTCCCTGATCCTGAGCTTCTTGGATGTGCCAAAAAGAAATAAAAATGCAATGTGACAAATGTCATAAAGAAGGTATGTGTAAAGTGCCAAAGGAACACAGAGAAGTCAGAATATAATTATGTGGCAAGAATAGCAGAGTTTTGAAAGTCAGAGGGTTAGAAGGTGACTTGGGGTTTAGCAGGCATTTGTGATGAGATAATAGCTCCTCCTATTTGGAATGCTACCCAGATGGAGTGAAGAGCATGTACAAAGACTTAAAAATTTAGAGAAGTCTGTTACAGAAAAGGAAAACAATTTTGCTAGCTTAGAAGAACAGGCCTATAGGAGAAGAGGCAGAAAGGACGGCTGGAAAGTTAGTTTATAGCCAGATCGTGAGGGGCTTTGTGTGCCATGCTAATGAATTTAGATATGATCCTATAGGAAAGAATGACATAACTGGACTCTCCAAATTGACTTCCCACGTTTTTCCTTTGTAAATCTAAATCGCTTACTCTTTGGGCAATGGGAAAAAATGCTTTTTATTTTTTTATTTTTTGTTTGTTTGTTTACAGGACCGGGCCAGGTTCAAATCCACCAGCCCTGGAGCATGCGGCTGGCCCTAACCACTGGGTATGGGTGCCCAACTGGAAAGAAAAAAAACCAGATTTTTGATGAAAGATAGTTAATGCACAGCCATGGATCCAGAAATGAATAAGATTTCTGGTGGCGAGTATGTTATATTTCTTCAGGCAATACTACATGTTCTCTCTTTCTGTGTTATGTGCATTCATGACTCTCCTAAAACGACCATTTCTGCTCCCGTTAATTGTATTCTTAACAAATGATTTATCACTTAATTTAGTGGTAAGTGGAGGGAAAGAGACCAGACTAGATACTCCTGATTTCCTCCTTCCCATTTCAGACTTTCCAATTACTATATTTTTGTTATTTCTCTTCTTGTACAGTCTCTGTCAAGACATCTCTCCTTCCAGCAAAGCTCCACCCGTTTCTGTGCGGAGTCCACCTTTGAGATTCTGAATGGTGATCTCCTCCCTTACTTGCACTTCAATTCACGCCAGTCTCTTTTCTTTCTTTATCTGCTAAAATTCTTTGCTGTCTTCATTTTCTCATCATCTAACTTGTTTCCCGGATCCTTGGAATCAGGAGCCCTCTATCCCAACCGCTTTCCTAAAAGTGCACTCTCAAAGATGAGTCATGGGCATGACTTCTGAGTTGCCCAACGAGAAACCTTGCCTCCATCCCAGTGTTCGACTCATCATCAACAATTGCAATGCCACTGCAAAGGGCTGTGACCGTTCCATGCAGTGGTAGAGACTGGGGAATGATATCTCACCCCTCCTTGCACCCTTCTTTGAGCCAGGTGCTTTCTCTTCTATTGAGTTTTTATTTTCAACATTTGCTTGTTATGTCCATTTGTCTGTGACACACCTGTGTGTGTCTAACTTTTAAAAATCTTTGTTTGCAGCCACTTCAAATGCTCCCTGGTTTTAATAGGTTTCCAAAGCTTGTTTTTGTTTCAAAACTGTTATTTCAATAGCACTTAGTCAATAAAGCACTGAATAATGTTTAAGGTAAAAAAAAAAACAAAAAAAAAAAAACAACAACCAAAACATGCAGACAGCAAAGAGAGATTTTTACTTAGACCATATGGATTCCTCCATCAATTTCTATCAGTTCACATGAAATTATGTTAAAAAGGTGAAGGAGTCCTCTGAAGGAGACCCGTGAGAGGAATCACGCTTCACAGTTATGCTCACTCTCTTCCAATTATAAGAGCTGTTTGATGAATCTGGCAATGCGTAATAACAACACTGCACGTTTTTATAGCACCCGCAGATAATCAAGTGCCTTTACAGGCATGATCCCATTTCACTCCGACAACAGCAGGGAGATGAGCCTTGTTACCACTTTCAGCATTGCTCCCATTTTCCTTGAATATGGTTTCAATGGAGAGGCCAGGTTTTCTACAGTGTACACTAGGCAGAGCCTCCCTCCAGATCTCCTTCTCCATTTCCACTCAGTGATTCTTTCTGCTCAAGTTCTTACCACTGACTACATATCAGAATTACTTGAAGAGATCTTTTTCTTTAAAGAAACCATTGTATGTCTGGGTCCTCCTCTAGACTGGTTGCATTGATTTGCAGGATGAGATGAGGAGTGCCTCAGTGGTGATGTCTTTTTTTTTTCTTTTTGCAGTTTTTGGCTGGGGCTGGGTTTGAACCCGCTGCCTCCGGCATATAGGGCCGGCGCCCTACTCCTTTGAGCCACAGGCATTGCCCTGGTGATGCTTTTTAAACCTCCTTAGGTTATTTTAATGGGCAGTGCCTTTTGAGAACCATGGCTATAGATGCAGTCCTGTTATCTGGAGAGATGGACAGCAATTTAATTTCTATTATCTGAGGAAGAAATATTTATATAAGAACCATCATTCTTTCTGGGGGCTTTGCCTTTAAAATAGATAATTTTGTATTTCTATTTATTCAAATAATAATATATGTATGCATTTCTTTGCAATTAAAGTGTTTTCATATGGCTTTTTGCTCAGTGAGACTCAGTGAGGCACATATTGAGTATTCCATGTAGGCACGTAATTGGTATCCCTATTGACAGGAATGGAGGATTAGAAAATTTGTCAGTAGAGTGGCCGTGTGTAGGAAGCAGGGAGACCTGGGGAGGGTACACCTAACCTTCAATATGCTTTCCTCTTCCCTGCTATGCCTTTCCCTGCTATTCCTAGTGTGGTCCATGAGTCCACAGAATCTGTAGCATTACCTGGAAGCTTATTAAAATGACAGAATCCCAGTTCTCATCCCAGGTTTATGGAATCAGAATCTCCATTTTAACATGTTGTCCAGGTAGTTTGAAAAGTCTTGCTCTATCCCGAGTCACTTCTTGGATTTTTGAGTCCTACCTTTGCTGGTGTCTTTGTATACATACAAAGTTGTGGTGGGCATTGATGTCACGAGGCGTACTTTTCCACAGTTCTTGCCTATAATTTCTCCTTTGAAGTTTATTTTTCAGGCTTTTTTGCTGTGACTCAAGGCATTTCCCCCTTAGCCCTCCCACTGCCCTGGAAATGAATCTGTGATCATTTTATGCTGCTTTGATTTTGCAGGTATAAGAGCTATGGAGGACCCGGGGAGGGTTGCTGTTGCTTTTTCACTGTCATATTTTTCCTCCTTTTTTTTCTGAGCCAGAGGGTATAACCTAGTAAAATGCCAATCAGACTCCTTTTGAAATTTAGATTCTCAGAGGATTTTGCTGAACTCTTGTTCCTTATTATCATCACTCACAGTTCCTAAGAGGACTTTGGGGATCTCATGCAGTAACATTTTTCCTAATAGATATTCTCTCTACAAACATAAATTGAAAAGGTTCCTAGTGATATGCATTTCACTTTACTGAGCTCTGCATTTCTTTCTGCCTCCCTAATGAGTTCTGAACCTGGAGAAGTCTCAGAGAAGACAGAAAGAGCTATTGTGGATGCTGCAATTCGAAAGGTGACTCTCTCTCGTGGTTACTGCAGGTGTAATAAACAAATACGTTGTTTCCTGAATGCAAAGCTGGGTTGAAATGTTGCAGTAGAGCGAGAAGGAGTCTCGTGATCCTCTGGGTAGTTTCTGCAACACGCCAAACTCACTGGGCTCAAACTGCTTCACCTACTGCCCCTCTGTATCTGCTTTACCCAGACTCAGAAAGTTAATGAATTATGCTCCTTTAGAGGAAGAGAACTACACCAAACTCTAGCTATGATGCCAAAGTGAACTTGTGGCTTTCCTTTGGTGAGGGGCCACGGACGTGCCCACTGTACACTTGATGTGTGGAAGTAAATATGGTTAGGAGTATAGCTAAATTCATAAGAAACATACAGAGGCATATCATATCTTAAGAAATAAAAACAAAACAACGCACACGCTTCCTCATTTAAACTCCTGTAAGTCTTCCGTTCTGGGTCTCACTGAGTGTTTGTATTTTGGCCTGGGGTACAGCATTCGTTCATTCTCTGGGCTTGATTATCAGCTGCTTGGACTGTTTTATTTGTCTGTATGTTTCCTAAGGTGTTA
This sequence comes from Galago senegalensis, assembly GCA_963575145.1. Classification (NCBI taxonomy): domain Eukaryota; kingdom Metazoa; phylum Chordata; class Mammalia; order Primates; family Galagidae; genus Galago; species Galago senegalensis. Next base: position 14,704 of record CAUYTI010043098.1, on the reverse strand, counting down.
GGGCCGTCCTTTCCTCACAGCAGACAGTCTCATTGGGGCTGAGGTCCTCTGTCAAATTAAATAATGGGGGAAAGAAGAAATGTAGGGAATTCCTGTTCTATCTCCATTTGAGACACCAAGGAAAAAGTCAAACTGGGCAAGAGCAAGTAACATCTGCAGGTTGTGCTTCTCCCCTGGGAAATGTGGACCTGGGAAGGGGAGAGCCTTCAAGTCCTTTCTAATGCCACGACCTTAGCATTCTGAGTTTGAAAGGTAGAGACGGCCAGGTGGAAAAGCTCAGCCAGAATCTCAGATGAAACAGCACAGCTAGAGATAGGTATTCGGGAAACTTCAATACAGGTGTCTTAGAAAGGGAACGACTAAGCAAATGTGGCACTAAGAACACTGTTCTGGAATCATACATTTACACATGCCTATCCTCAGATATAAAAGTTTCCTTTTCCATATTTTTATCAGAGGTAACTGTTTTGGTATTTGGCATATGTGCTAAAATATGGGCTGCTTTATGCAACTAGTGTGTTACCCTCTTTAATAAGCATAAAGGAAATTCTCAGCTATTTGATTCCCCAAGTTCTTTTCTCTTCCTTTTACTCCTTGTTCTGTTTTGGTCAAATCGGTCAATATTATATACTAAAATTTACATTAAATTCATTAATTCCCATAGCAAGCTTCTTACATGGGATCAGATACATTTGCTTTCTTCTTCTACTTCTTTTCTTTCTTTCTTTTTTTTTTTTCTGAGACAGTCTCACTGTACCACCCTGGCTAGGAGTGCTGTGGTGTCATCATTCCTCATAGCAACTCAAACTCTTGGGTTTGAACAATCCTCTTGCCTCAGCCTCCCTAGTAGTGGGGACTACAGGGGCCTGACACAGGACCTGGATAGTTTTTCTATTTTTAGTAGAGACTGGGTCTCACTCTTGCTGAGGCTGGTCTTGAAATTTTAAGCTTACTTACAATAGTAAGTATTATTCAATACTTATATTAATTTATAGAACAGTGAGTATTATTATTATAATGCACATCAGCAAAAGTTCTTTGGCATTCTGTGTGAAAGAAATCTTCACGACCCTGACAAGAGCACAGACATTTTGGGAAACAGCCAACAAGAGTAAGCAGGTCAGCAACTAAACTGCATGATCATAGCAACCTCCCCACTCCCTTGGAATGTTTCAAGACCAGTGTTCCTTGGAAACAATACCCTGGCCCAGTTGTGCAAAAATCAGTCCTGCAAAAAAGGATGACTCCCTCTGCCCTGTCCCCACATTATTACCCTGGGGGATAATAAAAGCCTCTTGAAACTGTGTGAAAATGAGCTGACCCCTGGTCAGACTCCACCTTGTGCCTTTGTCTCCTTTTCTTATAAGGCCTTTCCAATTCCTGGAGCAGACTCCTCTCCTCCTTTGGACTTTTCACCTCCCTCACCCCCGTACACTCCCCCTGTGCCACTCCCATTCTCAGTAACTTTTTTTTTCCCATTCAAATTTCATTTATTATTTCTTATAGCATAACTGTGTACATTAATACAATCATGGGGTACAGTGTGCTGTTTTCATATACATTTTGAAATACTCTCATCAAACTGGTTAACATAACCTTCATGTTATTTTCTTAGTTATTGAGTTAAGACATTCATACTCTGCTTTTAGAAAGATTCACTTGTACCCTTATAAGATAAACCATAGAGGTGACCCCACCAATCACCATCCCTCCCCCCATCCACCACCCTCACCTCCCTTCTCCCACCCCCATTCCCACATTCTAATCGACTCATGGATGGATCAATAAATTGTGGTATATGTACACCATGGAATATTATGCAGCCCTAAAGAAAGATGGAGACTTTACCTCTTTCATGTTCATATGGATGCAATTGGAAAATGTTCTTCTTAGCAAAGTATCTCAAGAGTGGAAGAAAAAGTATCTAATGTACACAGCCCTATTTTGAAATTCATAGCTTTTATAGGAATGTCATTCTCAGTAACTTTTAAAGACTATAAAGATTTCTTGAGACTGAAACAATTGGTAATCACAGGCCTAGAATTTCACTCATAGCCTGGCCACTACCCAACTTTCCAACCCTGTCTTTCTCCATACTGCCCTTTTCTCTAAACTCTTACTTCCTTCAGTCTCTTGTTGCCTTATTCATTCCCCTTCTCATGGGAAAATCTCAGGGCAGTATAGAAAAACCACCTGAAACTGAGAGGGAGTTAAGAGCTCAGAGAAGGACTCAGACAAGTCCAGCTAGAGGATTTTCTTAGAGGTCACTTTCAGAAGTGGTGGCTCCTTGGAGAGACAGGAGCTCCTGGGTAACAAATTTGCATCTGCCATGTACAGCGTTGCCTTAAATCCCTTTGCAATGAGTGAGGAAAAATTTTTATGTTGAATCTTTGCTTGTTCCCTGTGAAACAAATCACTCAGGCCTATCATACACTTCTATGCAACTATATTATATTAATGATGTTACAGTTTTCTACTAGGCAGGTATTTTACTATTATAATTAGCTACAGGGCCAGAGAGGATAGCCAAAGCAATTCTGAAACAGTCAGGGCTGGTCTAAGGTGGGCACTTCAAGGCAAGAAAGTGCTGGGTACTCCCCCACCTCCCCCAGTAGTTATCTTGGTTCTTGTTTAATCTACTTTGTAACAATTTTGCTGGGCACTGTAGGGTGGCACAGGGATTCTGTTATGTGGTGAGGAACCTGCATTATTCTTCAGCCTCCCAACAAAGGTCACTCTGCCACAAACTCTTTCTCTTACCCTCTTTATCCAGTAAACTTAAAGTCATTATCAGATTTCTTTTTTTCTTTAAAATTTCAGACCAATAGGAGGGTACAATTAGGTTATAGTGTTCACATTTTTTAGGTAGAGTTCGGTTGTAGCTGTGTCCCTCCCCAGGAAATGTGCCATATACCTTTACATTGTGCCCATTAGATGGGAGCACCCAAAGATTTCAATAGTGCAGTTGTAATTTCCCTAGGCTGGCCTACCCTAATCTCCTGGACTGGGTCAAATTGACTATAACCGGATCTCATAGCCTTTGTCCCTCTCACTCATAGTTACGGCTATAATTTTACATTTATTTCTGCCATTATAAAGAAAGGGCCACTAACTGAAATGCTGTGAGATTGGCCATCTAATGTGTTTCTGTTTAATATCAAAGCTTCAGTGCCCAGTAGAATACCTGGCATGTAGTAGGAAAGAAGAAAATCCATGAACTAAAATTAGGTTGTAGATACAAAAACAGTCCTATCTAACCATGTAACATCACAGAGGGTGGATGTAAAATACAAAATTTGAACCAGGAGATTCTCAAGGCAAGCAAGAGTTTCACAAGGCCTTGGATAGAAAAACAGAAGTGTAATGGTCTACTAGAAGGGAAAAAATGAGGTAAGAAAGACCCAGGGATGGAAAAACACCAATCTGGCAATAATATTAGTATATACCAAGAAGTGAGACTATATGTGAGAGAGGAATAGAAGATCAGATTAGAAAGATAATCAAAGACCAAATGTTCAGGACTTTGAATGCCAATTGCAAGAGTTTGGGCTTTAAATCATAGATAATGGATAAACCAGTAAGTGCCTGTGGACTGGACTGATAGCAAAGGTATGGCCTTTGGGGCATATTATTTTACTTGAAGTATGCAGAACAGATTAGAATAGGGGTGGTAAAACTAGCTGAGGACTGACTTGAACTTCTGCACATAATCCCTCAGAATGACTATGGTCACATGAAATCTGTTTCAGAAACCAGGAAAACTTACATGATGCTGAGATACATATTTTAAAGTAATAAAGCTGTAATAAAATGAGCTACTGTTTTCACAGTCTTACTAGTTATTTTCTGAAAATAAAAAGTGGTTTTTCAATGTAGGGTGAACACCAATGATGTGTGCCAGTTCAGAAGAAGGGGTCTGGACTCTTGCTTTTTTGTTGTGGTGGAATGATGTTTTCTTATCCCCTTGTATGACCTGTCTCGGGAAGCTGTGACTGTGAATGTGGCTGTGTCATAGGTCTTGTCATCACAAGACCTCCCTCCTGGTATATTCACCAATGTGTCGTAAACATCTTCACTTCAGATTGAGTTTTTATATGCTTGGAATCATGTTAGAACACAAACTACAATAACTTGAACTAACATGAAAAGTGAGACTTTCTTTTTCCATTTTCTCTTAAACAAGTTTATACTCAGCTTGCCTCAAGGAATCACAATAACGGAAAGCTCTTAAAATGGTTGTTCTACAGATAGAGCATGCGAGCTGAGTCTGTTTTAAAAATCAAACAAATGAAAACATGGAGCCTTATGCCCTGCAACTTGGCTAAAAGTCTTCTGTGTGGGCTTTCCTAGAGCCTTAAGTGGCTACACATAAGGGGTTTGTGAAAAGAAAACCCTCACCCTCATCTCTATGGGAGATACACATGTATATCTTTTTACCTGTACTATAAATGGAAGAAACTTAACACTTGTCATCTTAGAAGGTGCTGGACCATTTGGTATGTCCAATTGGTGAGGACCATCCTATGACATATTCATTGCTTGCTTAGGTTGGCACTAACTTGGGTCCTTGAAGTATATTCTCCAATCTAATCCTCATGAAACTGGACAGCAGTAGTCTTTTTTTTTTCACCATTAAGAGCATGATGAGCCTGTGCTTATAAAACTTGTCTAAGTTCACACTGCTAATTAGTGTTGGAGCTAGACTTTTCTGATCTATTCTCACTCTAAAAACGTGTTGGAGAATCACTAGTTCACTATTGTAGAGGTAGAGAAGTATTCAGGCAATTGGCAAGCAAATAAATAACTGAATGATATGCTATCATGAAAATGTGTAGTCTATGATGAAATATAATCCAGAGTAAAGGGGTAGAGAGTGAAGAGGTTAATTTTGATACTATTTTTCAGAGTGTGATAGAATAAGTCTTCCCCAGGGCAGTAACATTTGAACAAGAAATGAAATAGAGTGATGAAAAAAGCTTCATAAATGTTTTGGGTAATAGCATTCCAGGTAAAGACCATAAGGTTAGGAAGAAGCATCACAGTAAGAAGGCCAGAGTGGCCAGAGCAGGACAGGCCCAGGCAGAGTAGTAGGGAATGAATCTAGAGAGTTAATCAGGCATAGATCAGGAAGGCTCTGGTTGTTTATAGTAAAAAGTTTAAACTTAATTTGTTAGAGCGTTGGGAAGCCATTTATTGTAATTTATGTAAGCTGATGTGGACTGAGGGTTAAAGGGATAAATGGCTCAAACTAGGGAAAACTAGTAGAGGCCATTGACAAGGAAAATTATGGTGGCTGGGACTGGGGTGGTAGGAGTGGAAGTGTTCAGAAAGTAATCACAAAATATTTGTTGATATAACTAAATTTAAATCCTTGTGCTATTTCTCACAAACTTCTAATTTACTTCTTGATTTCCACTTTTACTGCTGGTATTATAATCTAGGCTCTTGTCTCTTAGTTCTTAGGTTAATATATTATCTGATCATTATTATATTGTTATAGAATACTATGACATTTTTCTTTGATTTCATTCATTCATAATTCAATCCATCCAGCATACCTCTAGTACTGATTACACATTATTTATTATAATTCCAAGGAGAGCTTTCAGATCAAGGTAAATTTCTTCTTTATCCTAAGAGTCATTCATGTCTCTATGCCTTTTCTCAAACACTGGCCCCTTTTCTCAAAGAGGGAGCCATTTCTTATTTGTGATTGAAGTGTCTTTCAAGGTCAATTCCAAGGTCCAAGGTCCTTAACTTCTTCTCCAAAATCTCCCCCAAGCTCTGTCTTCTTTGACCTTCCACAGTAATTATTGTCTGTATAATTCATCCCAGAGCTTAATTGTATTGTCATATTATATTAGTTTATTTAATTATTCATACATTTTTAATCAATTAATTAATTAGACAAATGTTTACCTATAATATGCCTGGTGTCTCTCTAGACATACGGTAGAGCTGAGAACCAAACAAAAATCTATATTTAAAATCAACTTTAATGAAGTATAGTATAGTTTACAACACATGCACAGATTTTTTAAGTGACTAGTTCCATGAGTTTTGACAAATGTTTACACCCATGTAATATAATGCAATCAATATATGAAATCTTTCTCTCATCTCCAAATCCTAAAAGTCTCTCTTGTACTTTAGTGCTCAAAAGAAATAAAGTCACACGTTAATAGATCTTTGATTCTGATTTCTTTTGCTTATCATGATGTCTGTAAGATTAACTTCTATTGTGTTTTTACGTACTTTTTATTGTTAAGTAACTGTTATATGAATATTCACCTATTTTTAAAATCACTTGGTGATAAGTATTTAGGTTATTTTAGTTTCTGGATGTTAGGAATAAATGCTCTGTAAATATTTATGTAAAAATCGTTTTTAGAAGGAGCTCTATCTTTCTCTTGAATTAAACCTGTGAATGGGAAATGCTGAATCATAACAAAGGCGTATTTTTAAATGTATAAGAACCATCAGATTATTTTCCTCCTGACTGGTTGTAGCATTTTACACTTCTATCATTAATAGGTGATAGTTCCAGTTGTTAAAAATCTTTGCCAACACTTGGTTTGCTAATATTTTTAGTTTTAAAATTTTGTTATTACAGTGAGCATGAACCTGTATCTTCCTACTGATTAATTATGTTGAGCTTGTTTTTTGAGTTTTAGCCAATTACTTCTCTCACTTTATGAACTGCTTATTTAAGGCTTTTGTGAACTTTTTACAATGATTTTATTTATTTAATTATTTATAAATTGATTTAGGGGTACAATTGGATTTTGGTTGCATGCATTAATTATCTAGTGGTGATATCTGGGGTTTTAGTGCACTTCTTATACTAAGAATATACATTGTCCCTGATGGGTAGAGTTGAAGACTGGACATATTTAATTTCAATAAAGTTTAATTGTTTTTTTGGGGGATAAAGTTTAATTTTTCAGTATATTTTTATAGCTTGGGCTTTTTGTGTCTTTTCTTATAAATATCTTCCTGCCTCCAATTGTGAGGATTTTATTTTGTGTTTCTTCTAAATATTTTCAAGTTTTGTCTTTTCTGTTTCAGTCCATCATCTATATTAAATTAATTTAATTTTCCTGTATATTATGAGGTACTGTTGGCTATTCATTTATTTTTTCATATAGAAATTTAGTTGTTTGTTCAAATGCTCAAACATACCAATTGAATTACTTTTGCAACTCTATCAACAATCAATCAATGACCTAGTTTAAGCTCTACCATGGTAGAGCTTTACCATGGTAGTTCTTTACCATGTAAAGAGCTTGAAAGTCATGGCTTCCCTTGTCCTTATAATAATAACAAAAAGCAAACTGATAATGACTTTTCTTAGGTCTATGTAAAAAGTAGACAACATACAAGGATAGATGGGTAATATAAGCTACAAAAAAGATGAAAACTCTAACAAAAAATTGAAAGAAAATGCAAGAAACCAAATGCACTATAATAAAAAATTAAGAATGATTCTGCTGGGCAAGGTGGCTCACACCTGTAATCCTAGCACTCTGGGAGGCCTACGCTGGGGGATTGCCTGAGCTTATACAGGTTAGAGACCAGCCTGAGCCAGAGCCAGACCTCCTCTCTAAAAAAAAAAAAATAATAATAAAAAAGCCCAGTGTTGTGGCATGCTTCTGTGGTCCCAGCTACTCAGGAGGCTGAAGCAAGAGAATTGCTTGAGCCCAAGAGTTTGAGGTTGCTGTGAGTTATGATGTCAGAACACTCTACTGAGGGCAAGGAAGTGAGACTCTGTGTCAAGAAAAAAAAAAAAAGAAGGAAAAAGAAAGAAAGAAACAAACAAACCCTAAATGAACAAAAGAAGTAAACAAAAACCCAGAACCGAGTGTCCAGGACCTAGTGGACAAATATAAATGTGTATCATGCCAGTAATAAATGTACTGGAAGGAGAAGAAAGAGAGAAAGGAGAAGAAATATTGAAAGCAATAATGGCTGAGCATTGCCCAGAAATAATATTTATTACAAATGTATCATAGTAATAAAGATGTTAATAATATGAGCACCTATGTGTGTCAGATGGAAGGTAGAAGTCCTGCATTATTTAAAAAAAAGTATTTTATATATCCTTTTTGTTTTGCTATATTTAATTTTTGCCTTAGGAATTAAATTCCTTCTCCTAAATACAACTTGTCATTTATTGTCTCATTGCCTCAGCCAGGACAATGTACTTTAGTGTTTTTTGTAGTGCATATCTGCTGTCAACAGATTTTTTTGTTTTATGTATCTGAAAATGTCTTCATTTCATGTTTATTTCTGAAAAACATTTAACTGAATAAATATATGAATATCACAAGATTATGCAAATTTTATGGTTTTTGCTTATTTGTCATTTTAAAGATATGATTTCAATTTTCTCTAGCCAGCGTTTTTAAATTGAGAAGTTGAACATGGCTCATAATTTTTTTCTCCTATTTCTAACGGGATTTATGGAGCTTTGTATGATTTCAAGTTTTTCCAGTTACTTTGGGTTTTTAGCATTTGACTGTATTCTGCCTCAGTGTGATTTTCTTTGTATTTGTTGTGCTTGGGGTTCTCTAACTTTATTAAATATAGAAGTTATGGTTCTTCATAAAATTTGTGAAATTTTTGACCATTTTGCCTTTAGATTGTTTGTCTTGCCTAGTCTCACTTTTCTCCCTTATCATTCCAATTTCATAGTTGTTAAACTACTTGATAAGATTTAGTAGATCACTGAGATTCTTCACATATATTTTAAAATCATTTCTTTCTCTCCTTGAGTTGGATGATTTCTATCGATCTGTTCCAAGTTTACATTTCCTTTCTTCTGTCATTTCCAATCTTCTGTTAAGTCCACCTAGTAGTAAATTTTCCTTCTCAGTTTCATACTTCTCGGGTGTGCATTTCCCTTATTATAGTTTTTATTGTTCTTCTAAGATGTCCTGTATGTCCATGCACTAAGATTATATTATTCTTTAATTATTTGAATTAAGTTATTTTCTCTTAATTCTTTGGAAAAACATACATATGCACTTTACCTACTAAATCTAACATGTGGATCTAGGATCAGTTTTTGTCTGCTTCTTTTAAAGATTTAGTTCTCATTTCCTGGTTCTTGCATACCTAGTAATATGAATTGTTTACTGGACAGTAGATGGTATATAACAGAGAACTTGTGTTCTATGACAAGCTTCTGAAGAATGTTGATTCTTTTTTGCCAGGAAGTTTTTTGCTGCATGATGACTCTGAACTTGTGTATTCTTAGTTTTCTGTGGGCGAAACAGAATTATCTCACTGGAAGTTTAAAATATTTAAAAAACCCCTCTGAATATGATAGAACTACAATTGCAAACTTTGTCCTTTCTGTGAATCTTTCCAGGGCTCATTTTTAGGTATGGTCGATTTAGGGTACCTTTTACTCTTTAGTATAGGTTTCACTTCTAGGGCATGGATCTTTTTTGTGTTTTGTTTGGATAACCGTGATGTGAACAAAGTCTGTCTACCCTCACTGGTACAATACCCCATAGTCCCCCACAACTGCTGAGCAACCCCATAGCAGTCCCTCGCCAATGAAACCTCATGACGTTTCACCCTGTGTATGCATGTCCCAGACTTTGGCCAAAGACTCATAGAGAACTTCTATACAGTCTTCTATAATCCACCTCAACCTCAAATCAGTTGTCTCTGGCTTCCGTCCCTGAAGATTTCTGCAGCTTCAAAACCTCAAACTCATGTTTGTCTTCTCAGTTTAACAATCCAGTGTACTCTGCTTGTGCTCCAATTATCTGTGCTATTTTGAGAAATTATCCCCATGGATAGAACTAAGGAAAGTGTGGGACTCTTTTATCTCTGTGATTTTGTCCAACTTTATAGTTGCTCATGGTAGGAGAAATACTGCTATCAGGTACTATTGATAACTATTCAGAGAAGCCAAAACTTTGAGTATATTTTGTCTTCAACTTTAGTATGAGCCTTTCTTGGCCAAGTATTAGTTTTTGTATTTTATTTGAAACTCCCAGGACTTTGGCGTTTGGTGAACAAATACGTAGTATTTACCTCTTTGTTCATTCATTAAATTATTTTACAACTTATTAAATTCTTACTGTGTGTCAGACATGGTCCTAGGTATTTATAAGGATAACAAATATAGGACTTCTGCCCCTATTAGCTCATAGCCTTATTGAAGATATATTTTGTAAAATAGGTATGTAAATTTATTTCTTATAAAATAAGAAAAATTATTTCTTATAAATATAGTTTTTAGCTATAAATTCCAATAGAGAAAAATAGAGTAAGTCATTTCTCTTGGATGGTAAAAGAGAACTATATGGTAGGTGATAAAAAAAATTGTGATATAATTTAATTATGCATAAATATAAATTATTCCCTAGAGAATAAAGGGGCATCAAAATAAGTTTATGTAAAATCAGAAAAGAAGTATCTTGTGATAATGTTATGTGTTGCCGGGTGGTAGTATCAATCACTACCCATAATGTTAGTCGAGGAAAGGATTAATTTCATGTTTCTGAAGAAAACAGAGCATCAGTGAGTGTCATCATTTCAAATTTTCAGTTCTTATACATGGTGCACAAAGGGTCTTGTTCTTAGAGCTTTTGCTTTTTGTCATTTCACAGTGTGTACTTATAAATTCTTTCTGCTGTTCAGTTTCTTCTAAGTCTTTCTCCTCCAAGGCACCAATTAATATTTTATTATCTCAAAAATATTTGGTTCTGTGAGGAGATTTGTAACACTCCTATATCTGGTTTTGCACATAATTGGCACCATTGTTGTCATTGCTACCTCTGCTTGCTACTGTAAGAGCTGAGAGAAGATGGCAAATGGAAGATGAAGGAAACGTGGGAGCATCCTGGACTAGGATGCGTCATTAATCAGGTTTCATGACAATGTGAGAAACTACTTCATGTGCAATCAATCAATTAATCAATCATCAATATTGATTAAGAGCCTGTTGTTTGGAAGAAATAAAAGGAGTATCAACCACAACTTTGGCTGTGAAGGAAGGCTTACAAAGCTTCTGAGATCAAATATTGGTTGAGAAAAGAAGGTGCCTATGTGAAACAGCCCTGGGTAGATTCATCAAATATGTCAAACACTTTCAGTGAGCAAACATTACGGAAAGTGCTGACAATGTAATAAGGTGGAATAAGACAGAACCTATATTCTGAAGATGTTTACAGTCTAGTAGAATACACAGATATGCAAAGAGCTGGTTACAACACAAATCAAAATGAAATAACTACTAAAATTACATGAGAGATTCACTGGGTACTATGTTCTGCTCATTAACTTTGTAATTCTCAATACAACCTATGATGTTAAGTACATTACAATTCCAGTTTCACAAATGGAAAAACTGAGGTTTGTTCAAGATGACCTAACAAAGTTAGAATATGATCTCAGGCATTCTGGTTCCAGCACATGATGATAAAGTTACAATGGAATGCAGAGGAGGAAGCAATTCATTCTTAGATACAGTATGATGTTGAGAGACTTGTAAAACATCATAAATTGGATTATCTTTATGGGTTAATTTTAAATGAAAAAAATATAACTGGTTTCCCATCGCATAGGAAATACACATATTTAAAAATTGCAATTATCTTCTGTTCTCAAAGCAAATACAGATTTCCATGGCATAGGGGAATTGGATGTCTGCAGAAATGAGTCCAGGGTCCCTATATCCATCACAAAATACAACCTCCTTTAAAGGTCAAGGATTACTGCAAGTCATCACTCAATCCATTCAAGTCCCAAGATTCATTTCCCAAAAACCTTATAATTATTTACTCAGTTCCTTAGATCCTTTAATCCATGTTTTACCTCCAGAGCACGTATATCTTTCCAGTCAGCAGAAATCTTATTCCTCTTTATAAATTATTAAATTAAGTTTATGGCTTAAAACTAAGTATCTCATGAATTTTGTTATCATGAATTAGTAATAAGTCTGTACGTTTGTATAATACTTTATGGTGTTCTTCTACATAAATTATCTAATTTCAACTTCCATTAACAGAGTAGTGTGTTAGGGAAAGTTGATATTAATAGCCCAATTTTAACTATGAGGAGTTTAAGACTTAGGAAAATATGAGCAACTTTCTAAATCAACACAAATGACTGTGTGTTGTTGGGCTTGACTTGGAGCTAATTTAGCTTACTTCTTCCCCTTACCCCCCCACTAATCAGGATCTGATCATACCGAAATGATCAGAAGTGTTTGAGTTTCTGAAAGTGCAATCTTGGCAATCACAGCTAGAATGTTGTGAATTCACTGGGATGCAACAACTTTATATGATTTAATTAAAAAAAATAAAAGACCTGGTGTAAGGGAGTCATGTAGTGGCCTCACCCATTTATTTAATGTTGTGACAAGTGGCTTAGAACTTCCAATGGTGAGATATTAGAGGTGGGAGCATGGACTTAGCCACAGTCAGGGACCTTTGGTGGACTTTATATCATTCTGGATAGAGGGGCAGCATGGACAAAGATACTAAGGGGGAGATTAATAGGAAAATATTTGGGAACTGGAAAATAGTGGATTACAAGCCATATACTGGGAATTAGTCAGAAATTAGGTTGGAGAAATAAGATGGGAAAAAAATATTTGAGTGAAAATATGAAACAACAAAATATGGAGACACATCAAGCTTTGAAATCAAGACTGGCATGTCTAATGGCTGTTTTAGGACTATCTATCCGTTTTCGTTTGGCAGACGAGTAATGGTGGGTGAGGCCGGGACAGCAGAACAAGATGACCCAGGTGCTTTATCGTGGATGGTGGGGAGGTCTCCACTTATGGGGTGATGTGGGAGGGATGAATATTTCCTCCAATAGGAAAATGTTTTGTCCACAATGACGGACAAAATTCAAAGAATGAGGCTCAGGGAAAAGTTATAGATGACTGAATGGTTTCTAGTTGAAATCAAAAGAATCTTGAGGCCCCTAGCAGCAAGAAATGCTATAGACAGGGAATAAATGTTGGAAGATTTTCTTTGCTTGTTGAGTGTGATGTGATGTGACCCCTGAGAAAGATATCCACAGGGGAGCTCTTATGGGCTGTTTAGAAAATGCAGCTGGAAGTGCCTGATCTGGGAGGCCTTGACAAGCAGTGGTATTCAATGCTATCAGATTGGGATAAACACAATCCAAGAAATAGATGCAAAAGGTCAATACTGGCTTGTGGATGACGCATGGAAGCACAAAAGCAAGACCAAGAGGAGTAATCAGAGACGCAGGGGAACCAGGAGGGAGACATATCAGTGACCTCAATGAAGGAGGAAGGGTCAAGGAGTCGGGTGCATGGATAGTGTAGAAAATAACGTAGGAGCAACAAGAAGAACTTAGAAAAACATACCAGTGGATATAATAATCATGTAAAACAAAGGAAACTATGGGAAAGAATTCAGATTGAAGAAGTTAATTATACTGTATCTTCCACTCTCAGTAGATAAGTGCATTTTATGTAAATGTAGAGTGGTACACTAATTTTTCTTTTGCTATTTTAAACACACAATGTTAGAAAGTCAATAACCTACCAAGCAATTTGTAGAATTCAGACTAAAAGATGCTGACATAAACAGGCCTTTCAGACATTTTATCTACATAGGGGACATTAGTTTAGAAAAGTTAAAAATATTTACAGAAAGTGTGAAATTTAAAAATTAAGAAAGGTAAAAAAAAATTGTGAAATATGAAAGTATCTTCAAATAGAAGTGGAAAAACAAGCAGAGGTGCCCCTTGCAGACACCCTAAATAGGCTGTGTACTTTTTAAGCACCTGATGCTGAGAAAATTTTAGAAACAGTGCATTTAGCCACAATTTTGCCAGCTCATCGTGCATTTTATATTGTCTTAATTCTCACTTTATTGTTAGGGGGATTTGCATGAAAAAGGGTACTTTAAAAAGTTTCATCGTTCCTCCTGTTTTTTCCTTCACCTGAAGTCATAATCATATTTCCATAGGAATAAATTATAGTTTCATAGACAAAGGATTATAGCTTTGGGAGGATAATTAGGTGACAGAATATGAATTTCTTAAAACGAAGGTTTAGAATATCCACTGTTTGTTTCAAACACAATGAGTAGTGATGAAAATGTGCCCCCAAATGCAACATGTCATGTGGGTTATTATCTACATTCTGTAAAGGGATTCCTGACATCTAAAACTTTTCTGTTACGGTATAGATTTTAAAATAATAGGGTGGCTCAGCTCAGCCCTGTCATAGAGAGTTCATGTGAGGAGATATTTCTTTTCTGGCTAAAATCACTTCTGTGATTTTGTGTGGCTTTCTCCATTATTGCTACAGAGGCTTCATTTGGATTTCAGAATCCTAGAATGCCAGTGTCAGCCCGTGAAATGTGTCTGCATGTCTGCACTAATCTCTGTGGTGATCAGAACCAAGGAATGTTCCAGTTACTTCACTGTACAGTCAAGAATCAAGAATTCTGTAAGACCACTGTGAAAAAAATTGTCCATGGTGTCCTGGGGAACTTACTTTTTTCCATGCCAGGACCTTATATCCACTGGGGAATGGAAATTCTTTTTTTTTTTATTTTTATTTTTATTTATTTTTTTTATTTTATTTATTTTTTAATTGAATGTTAACTATGTACATTAATGCACTTCTGGGGTACAGTGTGGGGTTTTCACATGCATTCTGAACTACTTCCATCAAACTGGTCAACACAGCCTT
>CAUYTI010043096.1:0-20824 GCA_963575145.1 Galago senegalensis | reverse complement strand
TTTTCTGGTACAAATATCTTTGTTGTAGTGTGATTTTTGGTCTTTTGATATATACCTAGTGGAGGAATTGTAGGATCAAAGGGCAGGTCTATTTTTAGTTCTCTAAGTGTTCTCCAAACATCTTTCCAAAAGGAACATATTAGTCTGCATTCCCACCAGCAGTATAGAAGTGTTCCCTTTTCTCTACATCCACACCAGCATCTCTGGTTTTGGGATTTTGTGATATGGTCTAATCTTACTGGAGTTAGATGATATCTCAAAGTAGTTTTGATTTGCATGTTTCTGATGATTAAGGATGATGAGCATATTTTCATATGTCTGTAGGCCACGTGCCTGTCTTCTTCAGAGAAGTTTCTCTTCAAGTCCCTTGCCCACCCTGAGATGGGATCACGTGTTCTTTTCTTGCTAATATGTTTGAGTTCTCTGTGGATTCTGGTTATGAAACCTTCATCGGAGACATAACCTGCATCTACCTTCTCCCATTCTGAGTGCCGTCTGCTTGCTTTACTTATTGTGTTCTCGGCTGTTCAAAAGCTTTTCAGTTTGATTAGGTCCCAGTAGTGTATTTTTGATGTTGCTTCAATTGCCCAGGGTGGGGGAGATTGGGTCCTCCTCATAAAATATTTTCCCAGGCCGATTTCTTCAAGTGTTTTCCCTACACTTTCTTCTAGTATTTTTATAGTTTCATGTCTTAAGTTTAAATCTTTAATCCAGTGAGAGTCTATCTTAGTTAATGGTGAAAGGTGTGGGTCCAGTTTCAGTCTTCTACAGGTTTCCAGCCAGTTTGCACAGCACCATTTGTTAAATAGGGAATCTTTTCCCCACTCAATGTTTTTAATTGGCTTGTCAAAGATCAGGTAACGGTAAGTAGCTGGGTTCATCTCTTGGTTCTCTATATCTACCTCTCTGTTTTTGTGCCAGTGCCATGCTGTTTTGATCACTATTAATTTATAGTATAGTCTGGTAGCGTGATTCCTCCTGATTTGTTTTTATTTCTGAGTAATGTCTTGGCTATTCGAGGTTTTTTCTGATTCCATATAAAATGAAGTATTTTTTCACGATCTTTAAAGTATGACAGTGAGTCTTTAATAGGGATTGCATTAAAATTATATATTACTTTGGGTAGTATGGACATTTTAACAATGTTGATTCTTCCCAGCCATGAGCATGCTATGTTTTTCCATTTGTTAACACTGTCAGCTATTTCTTTTCTTAGAGATTCATAGTTCTCTTTATAGAGATCTTTCATGTCCTTTGTTAGGTAAATTCCCAAATATTTCATCTTCTTTGGCACTACTATGAATGGAATAGAGTCCTTGACTGTTTTTTCGGCTAGACTATTGTTGGTATATATAAAGGCTAAAGTGTTGATTTTCTAACCTGAGATGCTGCTGTATTCCTTGATCACTTCTAAGAATTTTGCAGTAGAATCTCTGGTGTTTTCCAGATATACAATCATATCATCTGTGAGGAGTGAAAGTTTGATCTCTTCTGATCCCGCCTTGATCGCCTTTTCTTCCCTAATTGCAATGGCTAAAACTTCCATCACAATGTTAAAGAGCAGTGGAGACAATGGGCAACCTTGCCTGGTTCCTGATCTGAGTGGAAATGATTTCAATTTAACTCCATTCAATACAATATTGGCTGTGGGTTTGCTGTAGATGGCCCTTATCAGTTTAAGAAATGTCCCCTCTATACCAATTTTCTTAAGTGTTCTGATCATGAAGGGATGCTGGATGTTATCAAAAGCTTTTTCTGCATCAATTGAGAGAATCATATGGTCTTTGTTTTTTGTTTATGTGCTGAATTATATTTATAGATTTACGTATTTTGAACCAGCCTTGAGACCCTGGGATAAAACCCACTTGGTCATGGTGTATAATTTGTTTGATGCTGGATTCTGTTTGTTAGGATCGTATTGAATATTTTTGCATCAATATTCATTAGTGATATTCATTAGTCTATAATTTTCTTTTCTTGTTGGGTCTTTACCTCATTTGGAGATCAAGATGATATTTGCTTCATAAAATGGGTTGGACAGTATTCCTTCTTTTTCTATATTTTGGAAAAGATTGAGTAATATAGGTACTAGTTCCTCTTTAAAGGTTTGGTAGAATTCTGATGTGAAGCTGTCTGGTCTCGGGCTTTTCTTTTTAGGGAGATTTTGTATAGTTGATGCTATTTCAAAACTTGATATAGGCCTGTTCAACATTTCCACTTCCTTTTGGCTAAGTCTTAGAAGGTGGCATGCTTCCAAGTATTGGTTAATTTCCTTCAGATTTTCATATTTCTGAGAATAGAGTTTCTTGTAATATTCATTAAGGACTTTTTTAATTTCTGAGGGGTCTGTTGTTATTTTGTCTTTACATTTCTGATTGATGAAATTAGAAATTTTACTTTTTTTCTTGGTTAGGTTGGCCAAAGGTTTATCTATTTTATTGACCTTTTCAAAAAACCTGCTTTTTCATTTATTGATCTGTTCTATAATCCTTTTGTTTTCAATTTCATTTAATTCTGCTCTAATTTTGGTTATTTATTTTTTTCTGCTGGGTTTGGGATTGGAATGGTCTTCCTTTTCCAGTTGCTTGAGATGTCTTATTAAGTTGTTAACTTCCTCTCTTTCCGTTCTCTTGAGGAAGGCTTGCAGTGCTATAAATTTCCCTCTTAGGACTGCCTTTGCAGTATCCCAGAGGTTCAGATAATTTGTGTCTTCATTATCGTTTTGTTCCAAAAATTTGGTAATTTCCTTCTTAATCTCATCTCTGACCCAGCTATCATTCAGCATAAGGTTATTTAGCTTCCATGTTTTTGTATGAGTCTGCAGATTCCTGTTGTTACTGAGTTCAACTTTTATTCCATGATGGTCCAAGAAGATGCAAAGAATAATTCCTATTCTTTTAAAATTTGCTGAGGTTAGACCTGTGACCTAAGATGTGATCGATTTTGGAGTATGTTCCATGGGCTAATGAGAAAAATGTGTATTCAGTTTTGTCAGGATGAAATGTTCTGTAGATGTCTATTAAATCTAAATGTTGAGTGGTTAAGTTTAAATCTAAAATTTCTTTGCTTAGCTTCTTATTGGAGGATCTATCCAACACTGTCAAAGGAATGTTGAAATCTCCAACTATAATGGAGCTGGAAGAAATCAAGTTGCTCGTGCCTGTTAGAGTGTCTCTTATAAATTGAGGCACATTTTGGTTGGGTGCATAAATATTACTAATTGAAACCTCATCATATTGAGTATTGTCCTTAACAAATATGAAGTGACCATCCTTAACCTTGCTTACTTTCATTGGTTTAATGCCTATTGTATCTGCAAATAAAATTGCAACACCTGCCTTTTTCTGCTTTCCATTTGCCTGGAATATAGATGACCATTCCTTCACTCTGAGTCTATATTTATCTTTTAAGGTAAGATGAGATTCTTATAGGCAGCAGATATCTGGCCTGAGTTTTTGTATCCAGTCAGCCAACCTGTGCCTCTTTAGAGGACAATTTAAGCCATTCACATTAATTGAGAATATCAATAAGCCTGGTAGAATTTTGGGTATCGAATTTTTTGAAAGTCCAGTGGACATTTTTAATCCTTTTACCACTGTGGAAGTTGGAATTTGATCAAAAGTTTCTGAGTGAGTTTACTTTTGTGGTGGAGGATTGCTCTGGTCATTATGGAGGATAGGTCTGAGAATATCCTGGAGAGCTGGTTTAGTTATGGCAAATTTCTTAAACATGTGAATGTCATTAAAGTATTCAATTTTTCCATCATTAATGAAACTCAGTTTAGCTGGATACAGGATCCTTGGTTGAAAGTTATTTTGTTTTAGGAGATTAAAAGCTGATGACCACCCTCTTCTAACTTGAAAGGTTTCAGCAGAGAGATCTTCAGTCATTCTAATATTCTTTCCCTTGTAGGTTATGGTTTTCTTATGTCTGGCTGCTTTCAGAATTTTCTCCTTCATAGTAACTTTAGTGAAGTCAAGAATGATGTGCTTGGGGGATGTCTTATTCAGGTTGAGTCATGCTGGGGTTCTGAAAGTGTCTGCTATCTGAATTTGAGAATCTCTTGGCATGTCTGGAAGGTTCTCTTTCTTAATTTCATGAAGAAGAGTCTCTGTACTTTGTGAAGCAATTTTGTCTCCTTCAGGGATTCTTATAAGGCAAATATCAGTTTTCTTGGAATTATCCCAGAGCTCTCTAAGAAAATGATCTGTTTTTGCTCTCCATTTCTCTTCCTCTTTGAGCACTTGGGAGCATTCAAAAGCTTTGTCTTCAATACCAGAGATCCTTTCTTCTGCCTGGTCCATTCTATTACTGAGGGATTCTATTGTATTTCTCAGATCTTTGAGGGCTGCAAATTCTTGTCTCAATGTGTCAAAATCTTTGGTAATTTTGTCTCTGAATTCAGAACTTTTGAAATGCTCCTTGAATTTCTAAGTCCAACTTCGCCTCTATTCTATTAATCTTATTTGCAATCCAAATTCTGTATTTGATTTCTGACATCTCAGCCATCTGTTTATGAATGGAATTTTCAGTTGTGTCTGCCATATCCTTCCTTGGGGTAGTTGATCTATTCTGGTTATTCATGTTACTGGAGTTTTTCTGCTGGTTCCTCCTCATGCTTATTTTACAGTGTTTGGCTAGATGAGCAGATAAGGAGAAGTTGAGTGTGGGGGGGGGCTCCAGAAGTAGTGATTAACTAACCCTTTGCCCAAAAGCTGGGACTGGTGTCTGTACCTTTTCCCCAAGAGCTTTGCCAAGGATCCGTACAGTGTTACAGCCTGGTGTGGTAGGGCTAAGTGGCTCTGTCTTATTTTGAGCTGGTCTCTGTCCTACCCTAGTGAATCAGTAATTTCTCCGCTGTGGAGAAATACCAGCAATTAAGTCACCCCGCTCCCCCATAGGCAACAACTGGAAAAGGAAAATCAAACCTTCCCATAACCACACATCCAGGGTACCACTTTGGATAGTCCTCGGGTGACTGACCCAGTTCAAGAGGTCCAAATCAATTGTCCCAGTCAGCACTGGTCTCAGGTGGGAGAGTTCAAAAGGTCTTTGGCAACTAGATCACAGAGGTCTGCTGGCAGCTCAAGTATGACTTGCTCTGGTGCTCTGTGAGGTCAGAAGGACCCACCCAGCAAATAAAATTAGTCTAGGAAGGTTAATGCCTCCTTCCCCACTTTGCACCTCTGTCACACCCAGTCACTGGTAACCCCACAGGGCTGTGACCCAGTTCCCTCCAATGAAAAGATGCTCCAGGGGTTTATGCCTGCCTGAGTCACAGGGAGATCTATGTCTCCTGAGCCAGGCCCCTGCTCTCTGCCACTATCCAGCAGAGGGAGGCAAGGCCTGACAACCTTGGGTGCTTAATGGAGGCTGGGGCAGTTCACTCAGTTCCAGCCCTACCCCTGATTGATGTTGCTGGCAGAACAGGATAGAACAACTCTGCAGAATTTCTTTCTGTCCTGGCCATATTCCCCTGTGGATCAGACCCGGTCTTGGCTGCAGTTTGTGTTGGGGCAGGCATGGTTAGAGCTCACACTCAGTTGTCAGTTCCAGCCTCTGCTTGCCCACCTTTGTCTCAGCTATGATTCCCCTGAGGGCCTGGTGCATCTTAGGCTCGGTAAAGCAGTCCTCTGGCTCAGCCCCACCCTGGGAGTCTTCCATCTCTGTGCACGCATATTCTAGTCCTTACACTCTGCCCAGGCCACTACCCTTTACTCATGGGGCTGGAGCTTCCATCCTAGATCCGTTCTGCCAGTGGCTGCCACCAGAGAAGATGCCTGGCTTCCTCTGGTTGCCCAGAGAGACAGGCAGTGTCTGTCCAAAAAAGCTCCAGGGGTGTGAGCCCTATTGTTCCCGCCACTGTGGCTGCTCTGCGCCTCAGGGCACTGTCACTCCTGTATGGTTTCCTCTCAGTTGACTGTCCTCTCCTTACTCCTGCGCCATAGAATCAGCATAGACCATTAATAGCCCTTGCCCTGTCCACGCCTTTCAAGAAAATGCCCAAGAATCTGAACTCCATGGGATAGGCTTCCAGACCTCCAGGTGAGAGTGGAGGGGAGTGCTACGAGTTCAGAATTGCAGGTAGAGAATATATATAGTTTTATACAGTTTTATGCCTCGCAAGAGAGTACCATGGCACCCTAGTAGGAGCAGGAAGTCCAGTTTTTAGACTTTCTCTCCTGTGGGATAGAATGGGAATATGTTTGAATTCTGTTCACTTGTTTGTTTGAAGTATACTGGGAGTTTTTCTCAGGGGGTGGGGACTCCCATCTGCTTGGTGATGGATTTTGTACCTTTTCTTTGTATCCTTGGGGTCGCAGCTTATCTCAGCATGGTTGATGTTCATTCTTCAACCTTCTCTCTTGACTCAGCTCCAAACCATCTAAAATTCTGTCTTTCAACTCTCCTTCTGGATGGGAGACTCTGTGGAAAGCTAGCTCCAGTCTGCCATCTTGCCTCTGCCTCCAAGTTTACATTTTTTTTTAAATTTAATTTTATTCCTTTCCTTTTTTTTGAGACAAAGCCTCAAGCTGTCCCCCTGGGTAGAGTGCTGTGGCATCACAGCTCACAGCAACCTCCAACTTCTGGGCTCAAGCAAGTCTCTTGCCTCTGCCTCCCAAGTAGCTGGGACCACAGGCACCCGCCACAATACCTGGCTATTTTTTGGTTGCAGCCATCATTGTTGTTTGGCAGGCCTGGGCTGGATTCGAACCCGCCACCTTAGGTGTATGTGGGTGGTGCCTTAGGCACTTGAACCACAAGCACTGAGCCATCTTTTTTAATTTTTTAGTGATGGGGGTCCAGACAGACCTCAAGGGATCATCCTGCTTCAGCCTCCCAAGTAGCTAAGGCTACTACACCCTGCTAAATTTAAATTCTTTATATTTACCATATGAACTTTTTCTCACCTCCTCTTTTCTCGTTTGATCAGTTAGGACTCTCTAAGCCCCAGTCTCCTTCAGTAATTATCATTAGGCTTTTTTTTTTGAGACAAAGTCTCACTCACACAGTTGCCCTGGGTAGAGTGATATGATGTCATAGCTCACAGCAACCTCAAACTCTTGGGCTCAAGTGATCCTCTTGTCTCAGCTTCCTGAGTAGCTGGGACTACACCTGCCATCACATCCAGCTAGTTTTTCTATTTTTAGTAGAGACAAAGTCTGACTCTTGCTCAAGCTGGTCTTGAACTCCTGAGCTCAAGCAATCTACCTGCCTTGCCTCTCAGAGTGCTAGGATTACAGGTGTGAGCCACTGTGCCCAGCCAGTCAGAAAATTATTTCCATTTTTCAAAATTATTTGAAGTTTTTATGATCAGCTAATATAAGATCAACTGATATAAATGATCCATGCATTCTTGAATCTTCAAGGTATAGTCTCTATTACTGGGGTATAGAGTTCAATATGTATCTACACCTCTCATTATTTATTTAAGCTATCTATATCCTTACTAATTTTATCCAAACTAGCAGTGGATATGTATAAATCAGAAAGAGGTATGTCAAATTCTCCTATTGGTGTATGTATATGTGTCTATTTGTCCTCTCATCTCTTCAAGTTTCTACTTTTAGAAAGTTGCTTCTGTGCTGTTTGGAGGAAAAGTATCTAAAATTATCATTTTTTTCACTATGTATTACATCTTTTAGCATTATACAGTGTTTCTGTCTGATGTAATCCTGTTTTGGCCTAAACTCTATTATGTTTAATACCAAGATTTTCTTTTTACATGTATTTGCTTGATGTATCTTTCTTTATTTTGAGTATGTTTCAATCTAAGTCTGTCTCTGTACATGACATAGGGTTAGATTTTGCTTTACCAGTCAATCTGAGAATCTTTAAGTTTTTTTCTAGAATCTTTAACTTTTAGTAGTTATCTGATTTAGATTTATCCATATGATTGATTTAAATACTACTTAATGTATGGTATAAGGTCTCTTTTCATTGTTCATCCTTTCCTTTTTTGAAATTTCTTTTTGCACTTAGAAAGTTTTGTATTTGGTCACAATGGTTTCTTTATACTCAAACATCTACATAATATACTTAGTTATCTCTTTATTCAGATATTATCTGTTGGTTTGTCAAATTGAAAATTTGAGAATTATTAGAGTTGGAGTTGCCTCTAGATAGATGCTTTCCCCGTGACTACTCATGATAAAGTCATGCACAAAATTTAAAAAAAAAAAACATTTTCTAGGGATAATGAAAAGTATGTGTAATAATGTCTTCTTCTTTCCAAAGAAAGGAATGAAAAATTAGAAAAAAATGAAGAGATTAGTTGGGGAATTCAAAAAAAGAAATCATATAAAGATACAAGGAATTTACACAAAGGTCAGCAAATGTTCAGGGTATTAATTTGATATTTAGTAGTTTTCATCTGTAAGTGAACACTTAGGCTACACAGAAACATATCTATAAAGGGCTAAGCTTCTTAAGTTCCTAAGAAAATCTTCAGTTAGTAGTTTAGAGTCTTCTAAAATTAGTTAAAGTAAAAAGGAATAATTGGTATGAAAATACAAGGGTTAGCTGTGTGGGAAAATGTCTAATTGAGGGTTGTAAGTTTCTTCTATCTTGAGAAGAATAAATATTTTGAAGAGTAACATTAAAGGTGGCATTTTTAAAAGAAATTAAATCATTATTAGAAGCCACAGGAAAAAGAGTGGAAAGGATATGGCAACCAAACAGTCAAAGAAAGGGATAATGGGATAATAAACAGGTTAACAGTGGAATAATGATAATTAACAGTAATAAGATATGGTTAACATTTTAATTACATGAAAAGCAGTGGAAGGAAATACTGAAAAACTGAAATACCTTATATAAAAACTCTAACCGCCTACTTGTAAACTTCCAACATCATAAATTATGAAAGAAAAAACAAAACTGTTTAATTTGAAAAGTATCAAAAAAATGCAAACAAGAACACTGATGTAGGGGGAGGCCAGGAGGAGAGAGTGTGTTCGATGGGACCTCACCTAGTGCCCAATGCAATGGATATTTCAAAATTATTAAGCATAGAGTATAAATGTTTTACCACAACAAATAAGTGAGGTGATAATTATGTTAATCAGTTTGATGTAAACATTCCACATTGTACCCTATAAATGCATTAATGTACACAGTTATGATTTTTTTTTTAATTTTTTTTTTTTTTGAGACATAGCCTCAAGCTGTCCCTCTGGGTAGAGTGCCATGGCATCACGCTCACAGCAACCTCCAACTCCTGGGCTCAAGTGAGTCTCCTGCCTCAGCCTCCCAAGTAGCTGGGACCACAGGCGCCTGCCACAACGCCTGGCCATTTTTTGGTTGCAGCCATCATTGTTGTTTGGCAGGCCCGGGATGAGGATTCAAACCCGCCACCTTAGGTGTATGTGGCTGGAGCCTTAGCCGCTTGAGCCACAGGTGCCGAGCCAATCATGGTGTTTTCATACACATTTTGAAATACTCTCATCAAATTGGTCAACATAGCCTTCATATCATTTTCTCATTATTGAGTTAAGACATTCATACTCTGCTTTTAGAAAGATTCATTTGTACCCTTGTAGGATACAGAATCAAAGAAAAACACATTTATTTCACTTTCCCATTAAATCAATTCATTTAGTTAACAAATATTAATTCAGTGTACACATGTGTTAGGTACTATGATGGATGATGGGAATATAGTGTCAAAAACAAAGGAAATGAATTTTGTCCACTCATAGTTTGTATATTATAGAAGGGGAAAAGATAGCAAACAGGAAAACACCATGCAGATTTCACCAATTGGCACATGTACCCTGTCAGCTGGCCCAAATGATAGTTACTTTCTATATAAAACAGATCAACAAAAGTGCCATGAGGAAAACAAAGTACACCAAGAGATAATTTTATGAAAGACTAAGATATTATAATCAAATAAAGTAATTAAAAAACTCTTTGTGTAATTGATGTTTAGACTGAGATATAAAGTTTGAGAAATGACCAAATTATATGAGAGCGGGTTGGGGGGTTGAATATGCACCTGCTGAAAGGTTATGTATACTGAGTGAATTGAAGAAATGACAGGACAAAAGTTGGAGACACAGGCACAACCATAGTTAAAAAATAAATGAAATGAGAAGCTATTGAAAATGACTGGTAGCTCAATAGAGTGGAAGTACATTTCATATCATTTAACTTTGATAAATAAAGAAGGATATCTTTTTGAGCCCTTTAATCATTACAAGAAGAATTCTGAGAATATCTATAATGTTCTCCAATTGAAATGAAAGTACTGCATACCTAAAGGAATAAAAAAGATTATGTGTATGTATGTGGCTGAAAACATAGTACAGATATAGCAATATGGAAAAGAATTAGTAAATAAGTATTTTTTCCTGCTATTTTTAGAATAACTATGTTTTAAAGCAGTGGTTCTCAACCTGTGGTTCGTAACCCCTTTGGGGGCCAAATGACCCTTGCATATAATATATTTACATTACAATTCGTAACAGTAGCAAAATTACAATTATGAAGTAGCAATGAAAATAATTTTATAGTTGGGAGTCATCCCAACATGAGGAACTGTATTAAAGGGTCATAGCATTAGGAAGGTTGAGAACCACTATTTTAAAGTCATCATGTCAGAACATGACAGGTGATTAAAGCCAGAAGACAACATGAGGTGTATTATCTGGGCTGACCATGAAGTTGATGGGCTAGCGATAAGAACCAGAAAATGGACTTTTAATGTCTAATCAGAGACAGAGGCATGATATTGTGTAACCATAGTTATATAGTTAAGAATAAATCCCAATACAAAGTCATGCAATAGGAAGGATTTTATGAAATAACCCCTACTTAAACTGTTTAAGAAGAGAGATGACACAGATAATTAATATCAATATTAAAAAAGAACATCACTACATATACTATATATTTTAAAAAGTTATGATTTTATCTGTGTATGCATTTATGTGTGTGAAGAAAGAAAAATACATAGGAATATATGGCCAGTTTCAATAGAGAATTGGAATCTTAAGCGCAGACTGATACATTTGATTCAGATAGTAAAAAATTGGATCCTGTTATTCTGACCCTCCTGGACATGACCCCAAAAACCAGCTACCAAACAATGCCAAAAAATTAGAAGAAGCTGCAAAGTTGATTGGGAATAATGGTCATTGAAAAGTTATAGAGAATTCAATTTTTGTGACACTTAGATGGGGTCAATTGTAATTAGTACAACATAATTTGAGTGTACACATAAGACACTTAAAATGACCTATATCTTGTATGGAAATTATAAAATAAGAATAGGAGGAATCTGTGGCTCCGAGAAAGATAAAAATGCACAAAGGGCAAAAGAAAGAGGCAGAATCCTCCAAATTCTGTCTCTACATTTCTGGTTGAATTCTGACACATTGATACATAGGAGGATTCAACACAACTTAGCAAATTATTAAAGCTGATCTGCCTGTGCTCCATATGCCTCCAGACAGTATAACCACACCTGACTGATGGACTGTTTGAGAATATATGTGGT
This sequence comes from Galago senegalensis, assembly GCA_963575145.1. Lineage (NCBI taxonomy): Eukaryota > Metazoa > Chordata > Mammalia > Primates > Galagidae > Galago > Galago senegalensis. Next base: position 9,321 of record CAUYTI010043096.1, on the reverse strand, counting down.
AAAAATGAAATCAGGCTAGGGCTAGGGTCAACATGAAACAGCTGGTCTGGTCCATTTAGGTCCTAAGTGACCTTCACCTCGTGTGTCCCATTCCTGTCATTTTGTAAATTCAGCCTTAATCTGAAGGTGTATGTCTGAATAGTTTAGCATGATTGACTTAAGAGATTAACCTTTGAACTGGAATGTTATCATTGTGGGTTATGCCAATTATTGTTTATTGTGGGTCATGAGTTATGGCAATTACTATTGTTTAAGATAAGGATTAGCACGGTTCTTACTTTTCTTACTCTTATGTATAAAACTGTGATGTTGGAAATGGTAGAACATGACAGTCTTGGAGAGGCTACTTTCACTCTTAAAGGGTATAAATACATAAACTCCTTAGGAACAAATTCTAAAACAATGTCTTAAAGAGGGTGGTACCTGTGGCTCAAAGGAGTAGGGTGCTGGTCCCATATGCCGGAGGTGGCGGGTTCAAACCCAGCCCTGGCCAAAAAAGGACAACAAAAAGAACAACAAAATGTCTTAAAGAAGCTCTGGGCGGGGGTGGAGGGCAAGATGGCCAACTAGAGGCAGCTTTCATCAGAAGCTCTTGTCCAGAAGGAGGAAAACTGGACTGAAGCAAGTCCAGAGTAGTTGAAGTTAGGGTGTAGATCAAAAAGAGAAGAAATCAAGGTGCTCAGAAACTCCACTAAGACAAACTACAAAGATAAAGATGAGAAAATGTAAAAGAGAGAATGGAGGACAGTTACAGAAAGGACTAGAGTGAAGAAGCCTGGAGCAGAATAGATCAGAAAGACCCCTCCTCTACCCAGGGGATGATCAATAAGCTGCAAAACACAGGATCTCTCATCCTATGGAGAAGGCTAAGAAAGACAAAAAATCCCAGCTTTCCTGCACGTAGGAATATCCAATTCTGGGTCCTTATCCAACCTGGCAGAAGAGTGAGCAATTTTGGCTTCAACCATAGTCTATTACTGAACAAAAGGAGTCTAGTAACCTGTCATTGCAGCCAGTATGCAGAGATATGGATAGGTCCCCCAAACTTTGTCAGAAGGCCAGTGATTAAGGAGAACAGTGTGAGTAGCCTCTTTAAGACTGTTCTGTTTTGCTATCTACAAAATCACATTATTATATATAAAAGCAAGAAGCATACTAACCCTTACCTTAAACAACAATAATTACCATAACCCATGACCCATAATAAACAATAATTGCTATAACCCATGTCCCAAAACAATTTTTTAATTTAAAATTTAAATCTCCTGAATCAATTGCCCTAAACTACTCAAGATACACACACACTTGTGCATACGTGTGTGTGCCCACAGACACACTCATTCCACACACACACACACACACACACACACATAAGTGCACACACACACACATAAAGACTAAAGGTGAGTTACCTTAGGAGACTTTGGGAAAGTGAGCAAGGGACTTTGAATGGTGTCCAGAGGTCAGGACTGACATGCTGTGGTGGAACAGAGCTTTCATTGTTCAGTTGCAGGCTAGGTGCAACAATTGTGGGAGAGCTGCCTTGAAGGCTCAGCCCTCAGGGTCCTAGAGTGAGGTTGGTTCTGGCATGCCTGATAAGAAGGCAGCCACTTCTGGAGAAAGCCTAGCAACACACACTTTCCTGGGAAACTCACTGCTTAACAAAGGGATATGGTTTGGAAAGGTCCAGGTGTGTCTATTAAATGAGCTGAGGAGAGATTCAGGCTTCCAACACTGTGGGATCTGAGGGCAAAGAAGTCAGCAGAGAGTTCCAGTTTCTATCTTATACAGCTATATCAGCATTGTGATTAGCATCTCAGACCATTGTCAGAGATTAACATCTCAGAGATATATATGTGTGTGTGTATATATATATATATATATATATATATATATATATATATATACAAACTTCTCCCCCAGACATTTTTTCTTCATTTTTCTTGTGTAAATGAAATTTTTCATTGTTGTCTTCTTTAATAATAACAGCTTCATTTTTGCTACTTTCTCTTCCCCTATTGTTTTTTTCCCCCAATTTTATCTTTAAGTTTTTTTGTTTGGTTTGGTTTTATAGTATTTTTGTTTTTGTTCTCTATTTGGTGGAGGTGGGGTCTTGTGTCTGTTCAGACTGGCAGAGTTCCAAACCCCCAAGGAATCTACCCAGCTCCCCAGAGGTTGGGATTTTGTGGTGTGGGTGAAAGTTCTGTAGTTTATATTATGATTATTTCTGTGTGTCTCTTTGTGTTCCTTCTTTTTGTCAGTCTTCTCTTTTACTTCGACCCTTTCCTTTATCTTTTCTCTATTTTTATCTTTTATCCCTTCTTGCTCTTCACTCTTCTGGTCTTTTTAAAAGGAAACATTTCAAATGGACACTTTGGCATTTAAAGACAAGGACAAAGTAAATTAAAGAGGAGGAAAAGTGAAAGGAAAAAGTAAAGCAAGGAAACAGATAAAAGGAAAACATTTGTTTTGCAAATGCCATGGAAGTCTTCTTCAAAAAATATTTCCTGGGGGTTCTGGGAAGGATGCCCAAATGGTAGCAACCCTTGTTAGAGACTCCTGAGCAAAGGAAGACAAACTGGATGGAATCAGAATCTATGAAGCCAAAGATGGGGAGCTGAGCCAAGAAAGAAGTTTAGCAAGCTGTAAATCCAAAGAAGAGCATTTAAGAACACAAAATACAGGTATAAATTGGGCCCAAGAACTGCTTGCTAGAGGTGCATGCCTCCCATGGGTGGTGAGTGGCTGCAGAGGAGCCCCAGCTCTGGGCAGGCACAGAACTACTTGCTAGAGCCATGCAAGCCCTGCGGGTGGCAGTGGAGAAGTCCCTGACTCTGGGCAGGCCCAGAACTGCTTGCTATAGTCTCACACCCCACCAGCGGCAGAGGAGATCCCCGCTCCAGGCTCCCACTCTGGGCGGGCCCAGAACTCTTTGCTAGTGCTGTGGGTGCCCCTGCAGCGGTGGAGGAGTCCTCTGTTCAGGGCAGATCCAAAACTGCTTGCTAGAGCCACATGCAACACATGGGGTCACAGTGGGAGAGTCTACCGCTCTGGGCAGTCCCAGGACTGTTTGCTAGAGCCACATGCATCCCACAGGTGGCAGCAGAGGAGTTCCCCACTCCAGACAAAAGTGTTGGGTGGGTCCAGAACTGTTTGCTAGAGCCACACGCAACCTGCGGGGCCACTGCGAAGGAGTCTACTGCTCCGAGCGGGCCCAGAACTGTTTGCTGGAGCCATGCACCTCCCGAGGGTGGTAGTGGAGGAGTTCCCCATTCCAGAGACCTGTGTTGGGTTGGCCCTGAACTTATGGTAGATCCACATGCAAACTGCAAGGCCACGGTGGAGGAGTCTACTGCTCTGGGTGGGCCCAGAACTGTTTGCTAGGTGTGTCCCATGGGTAATGGCAGAGGAGTTCCATGCTCCGAGAGGGCCCAGATTATCTTGCTAGTGCCACGTGTGTCCAGCAGGTGGTGGCGCTGGAGCAGTCCTCCGCTCCACATTGCCCTGCCCTTACGATTGCCCCAGCAGGGCTGAACTAGGACTGATCCAGCCGCAGATGTTCCCCTGTCTCCCTAGTCGCACAAGTGGGGTGAACTAGGACCGATCAGGTCATGCGCGTGCCCTGTGCCACCGCTGCCGTTCCCCTGGACCCTAATTGCTCCAGTAGGGCTGAACTGGGACTGATCTAGCTGCTGAAGTTCCCCTGTCCCCTGGCTTCCCTGGTGGGGCCATTCCCCTGCCCCCTCGTTGTCCCAGCAGGGCTGAACTAGGACTGACCTGGCTGTGTGCATTCCCTGGAAAGCTGCTGCCATTCTCTTGTCCTGCAGTTTCTGCAGTGAGGTTGATCAAAGACTGTTCCGGCTGCTGCCGTTCCCCTTCCCCCAAGTCACTCCAATGGGGCTGAACTAGAACTGATCCAGCTGCTACTATTCTCCTGCCCCCCTGGATGACCAGTGGGGCCAAATGAGGATTGACCCAGCCACCGCAGTTCCCCTGCTCCCCCCCCCCATTGCCCTGGAGGGGCTGAAGTAGAACTGATTTGGCCGCTTTTGTGTCCTCTGAAGTAGGACTGATTCAGCCACTCATGTGCTCTGCATAGCCACTGATGTTCCCCTGCCCCCTGGTAAACACAGCGGGGCTGAACTAGGACTGATCTGGCTGCACAAGCACCCCACACCATTGCTGCCATTCCCCTGCCCCTAGTCAACCAATGGAGCTGAACTAGGACTGATCTGGCCACTGCCGATCTCCTGTCCCCAGTTGCCCCAGCAGGCTGAATGAGGTCTGACCTTCCTATGCATGCTCCCATGCAGCTGCTGCCATTACACTGCCCCACAGTTGCCCCAGCACCCACAAACTAGGAGAAGACAACAGACATGCCCTGTCATGGTTGTCTGGCCAACCAGAAGAAACCACTGACTGAACAGTCCTGATATGGTTTCCAAACAGGGTAAATTCAGCATGGGGCAGAATCAGCAGAAAAACTCTGGCAACGTGAATACCAGAGTAGATCAACTTCCCCAAGGAAAAATGGGCCATATGCAATTGAAGACCCAATCCATAAACAGATTGTGGAGATGTCAGAACTCGAGTTCAGAATTTGGATAGCATATAAGATTAACAGAATGGAAGGAATATGAATTTCAAGAAATTATTCAAAAGATGTCTCAAGAATTTAGCAATTTCAAAGATAAAATGATCAAAGATTTTGAAACACTGAGACAAAAGGTTGAAGCCATCAAGAATCTGAAAGATACAGTGGAATCTCTCCATAAGAGAGTGGAACAGGCAGAAGAAAGGATCTCTGACACTGAAGACAAAATTTTTGAACAAGCACAGGAGTGCAAAGATCAAAAGAAATGGAGACCAAAAATGGATCTTACTCTCAGAGAGCTCTCAGATAATTTGAAGAAAACTAATATTTGCTTTATAAGAATCCCTGAAGGTGATGATGTTTCTTCACAAAACACATAATTTCTTTCATGAAATTATGAAAGCGAACTTTCCAGACATGACAAGAGATTCTAAAATTCTGATAGCAGATAGTTTGAGAACCCAGCACAACTCAACCTGAACAAGACATCCCCTAGGCACATCATAATTAACTTCATTAAAGGTAAGATGAAAGAGAAAATTCAGAAAGCTCTCAGACGTAAGAAAACCATAATCTACAAGGGGAAGAGTATTAGGAAGACTTCAGATCTCTCAGCTGAAATCTTTCAGGCTAGAAGAGGATGGTCACCAACTTTTAATCTAAAAAAAAAATAACTTCCAACCCAGGATCCTGTATCCAGCTAAAATGAGTTTCATCTACGATGGAGAAATTAAATACTTTAACAACATTCACATGTTGAAGAAATTTGCTATAACTAAACCAGCTCTCCAGGAAATTCTCAAACCTATTGTCCATAATGACCAGTGCAATCCTCCACCTCCACAAAAGTAAACTATCTCAGAAAGTTTTGATCAAATTCCAACTTCCAGAAAGGCAAAAGGGTTAAAAATGTCTACTGAGATTTCCAGCAACTTGATGCCCAAAATTTTACCATGGTTATCAATCATTTCAATTAATGTGAATGGCTTAAATTGTCCTCTAAAGAGGCACAGATTGGCTGATTGGATACAGAGACTCAGACCAGACAACTGCTTTATTCAAGAATAGCATCTTACATTAAAAGATAAATATACACTCAAGGTGAAGGGATGGTCATCTATATTCCAGGCAAATGGAAAGCAGAAAAAAGCAGGTGTTGCAATTTTATTTGCAGATACAGTAGGGTTTAAACCAATAAAAGTAAGCAAAGACAAGGATGGCCACTTTATATTTGTTAAGGGTAATATTAAATATGATGAGATCTCAATTATCAATACCTATGCACCCAACCAGAACACACTTCAATTTATAAGAGTTACTCTAACAGGCATGAGCAACTTGTTCTCTCCCAACTCCATTAGTAGGAGATTTTAAAACTCCATTGGTAGTGTTGGATAGATCCTCCAAAAAGAAGTTGAGCAAAGAAATCTTAGATTTAAATTTAACTATTCAACTTTTGGACCTAAGAGACATCTACAGAACTTTTCATCCTAACACAACTGAAAACACATTTTTCTCATCAGTACATGGAACATATTCCAAAATTGATGACATCTTAGGTCATAAGTCTAACTTCAGTAAATTTAAAAGAATAGAAATTATTCCATGTATCTTCTTGGACCATCATGGAATAAAAGTCGAACTCAGTAACAACAGGAATTTGCAGTCTTGTACAAAAACATAGAAGCTAAATAACCTTATGCTGAATGATAGATGAGTCAAAGATGAGATCAAGAAGAAAATTACCAAATTTTTAGAAAAAAACAGCAATGAAGACACAAGTTCCCAGAACATCTGGGATACCAAAAAGGCAGTCCTAAGAGTGAAATTTATAGCATTACAAGCCTTCCTCAAGAGAATGGAAAGAGAGGAAGTTAACAACTTGATGGGACATCTCAAGCAACTGGAAAAGGAAGAACAGTTCAATCCTAAACCCAGCAGAATAAAATAAATAACCAAAATTAGAGCAGAATTAAATGAAATTGAAAATAAAAGTATTATAGAACAGATCAAGAAAATAAAAAAGTTGGTTTTTTTTAAAAGGTCAATAAAAGATAAACCTTTGGCCAACCTAACTAAGAAAAAAAGTAAAATCTCTAATCTTGTCAAGAAGAAACAGTAAAGATGAAATAACAACAGACCCCTTAGAATTCAGAAAATCCTTAATGAATATTACAAGAAACTTTATTCTCAGAAATATGACAATCTGAAGGAAATTGACCAATACTTGGAAGCATGTCACCTCCCAAGACCTAGCCAGAATGAAGTGGAAATGTTGAACAGGCCTATATTAAATTCTGAAATGGCATCAACTATACAAAATCTCCCTAAAAAGAAAAGCCTGGGACCAGATGGCTTCATATCAGAATTATACCAAACCATTAAAGAGGAACCAGGAGCTATACTACTCAACCTTTTCCCAAATATAGAAAAAGAAGGAATACTACCCAACACATTCTATGAAGCAAACATCACCTTGATACACAAACCAGGCAAAGACCCAACAAGAAAAAAAAATTATAGACGAATATCACTCATGAATACTGATGAAAAAATATCAACAAGATTCTAACAAACAGAATCCAGCAACACATCAAACAAATTATACACCATGACCAAGTGGGTTTTATCTCAGGATATCAAGGATGGTTCAACATATGTAAATCTATAAATATAATTCATCACAAAAAAATAAAAAATAAAAACCATATAATTTTCTCATTTGATGCAGAAAAAGCTTTTGATAATATCCCTCATCCCTTTATGATCAGAAGACTTAAGAAAATTGGTATAGAAGGGACATTTCTTAAACTGATAGAGACCATCTACAGCAAACCTACAGCCAACATTGTATTGAATGGAGTTAAATTCAAATCATTTCCACTCAGGCAAGGATGCTCATTGTCTCCACTGCTCTTTAACATTGTAATGGAAGTTTTAGCCATTGCAATTAGGGAAGAAAAGGCAATCAAGGGCATCCATATAGGGTAAGAACAGATTAAACTTTCACTTTTCGCAGATGATATGATTGTATATGTGGAAAACACCAGGGATTCTACTACAAAACTCCTAGAAGTGATCAAGGAATATAGCAGTGTCTCAGGTTAAAAAATCAACACTCATAAATCTGTAGCCTTTAAATATACCAACAGCAGCTGAGCTGAAAAAGAAGTCAAGGACTCTATTCCGTTCACAGTAGTGCCAAAGAAGATGAAATATTTGGGAGTCAACCTAACAAAGAATGTGAAAGATGTCTATATAGAGAACTATGAAACTCTAAGAAAATAAATAGCTGAAAATGTTAACAAATAGAAAAACATGCCATGCTCATGGCTGGGAAGAATCAACATTGTTTAAATGTCCATACTACCCCAAGCAATGTATAATTTTAATGCAATCCCTATTAAAGCTCCACTGTCATATTTGAACGATCTAGAAAAAACAATACTTCATTTTATATGGAATCATAGAAAACCTCGAATAGCCAAGACATTACTCAGGAATAAAAACAAAGCAGGAGGAATCATGCTACCAGACCTCAGATTATAATATAAATCCATAGTGATCAAAACAGCATGGTACTGGCACAAAAATAGAGAGGTACATGTATAGAACAGAATAGAGAACCAACAGATGAATCCAGGTCCTTACTGCTACCTGATCTTTGACAAGCCAATTAAAAACATTGGGGGGGGGTAAATCCCTATTTAACAAATGGTGCTGGGAGAACTGGCTGGCAACCTGTAGAAGACTGAAACTGGACCCACACCTTTCACCATTAACTGAGATAGACTCTCACTGGATTAAAGATTTAAACTTAAGACATGAAACCATAAAAATACTAGAAGAAAGTGTAGGGAAAACTCTTGAAGAAATCGGCCTGGGCTGCCTTTCTTTATGAGAAGGGCACGCCGGGCAGATGAAGCAACATCAAAAATACACTATTGGGACTTGATCAAACTAAAGAGCTTCTGCACAGCCAAGAACACAGTAAGTAAGACAAGCAGATAGCCCTAAGAATGGGAGAAGATTATTGCAGTTTATGTCTCCAACAGAGGTTTAATAAACAAAATCCATAGAGAACTCAAAAGTATTAGTAAGAAGAGAATGAGTGATCCCATCTCAGAATGTGCAAGGAACTTGAAGAGAAACTTCTCCAAAGATGTTCAGTGCATGGCATACAGATATATGGAAAAATGCTCACCATCCTTAATAATCAGAGAAATGCAAATCAAAACTACTTTGAGATACCACTTAATTCCTGTAAGATTAGCCCATATCACAAAATCCCCAAACTAGAGATGCTGGCGTGGATGTGGAGAAAAGGGAAGACTTCTACACTGCTGGTGGGAATGTAAACTAATGCATTCCTTTTGGAAAGATGTCTGGAGAACACTTAGGGAACTAAACATAGACCTGCCATTTGATACTGCAATTCCTTTATTAGGTATATACCCAGAAGACCAAAAATCACATTACAACAAAAATATTTGTATCAGAATGTTTATTGTAGCCCAATTCATAATTGCCAGGTCATGGAAGAAGACCAAGTGCCCATTGAGCCACGAATGGATCAACAAACTGTGATATATGTACACCATGGAATACTATGCAGCCGTAAAGAAAGATGAAGACTTTACATCCTTCATGTCCACATGGATGGAGCTGAAAAGTGTTCTTAGCAAAGTGTCACATGAATGGAAGAAAACATATTCCATGTACACAGC
>CAUYTI010043090.1:0-17217 GCA_963575145.1 Galago senegalensis | reverse complement strand
AGTCTCTTGCCTCTGCCTCCCAAGTAGCTGGGACCACAGGCGCCCGCCACAACGCCAGGCTATTTTTTGGTTGCAGCCGTCATTGTTGTTTGGCGGGTCCGGGCTGGGGATTCGAACCCGCCACCTTAGGTGTACGTGGCTGGTGCCTTAGCCAGTTGAGCTATAGGCGCCGAGCCAACCCACTGACTTCTATCCTGTTTCTGACAGACTCTCTTTTACCCTCCTTGCCCTCACGGTCTTCCCCATACCTTCGGAGCAAAGAATACTATCTCTTCTGTGGACCTTGGCTTAAAAAAAATGGGGAGAGACTGCATTTATCCCTAACCAAAACGCCTGAAGCAAAAAAACATAAACTTGAACTACTGTCCTAAAATAGGCAAAAAAGAAAAATAAGAAAAGAGGAATTATATTGGTACAAGGAAAAAGATTAGTACATCGTTATACACTGTAATATGTGAGTACACTAAGTTGGTTGGCAATAGTTAACCAACTTGGTCATTAACATAACATTTTGGCCTGGTAGTCTACCATTAGGTCCATACTCAATAAAAATGAGTACACATGTTTACTTAAAGGCAGGCCAAGAATGTTCACAGTAGCATTATACATAGTAGCCCCAAACTGAAAATATGCATGTCAACTAATTGTTAGAAGGGATAACAAATGGTAGGATATTAATAAATAAAATTCCATATAGCCATGGAAGATAATGTCACAAAGGTATCAGTGGGGGAAAGGGGGCTAAGCAAAAAAGAATGCATACTCTGGCTTGGCACCTGTGGCTCAAGTGGCTAAGGTGCCAGCCACATAAACCTGAGTTGGTAGGTTCGAATCCAGCCTAGTCCCACCAAAACAACAATGACAAAAAAAAAAGAATGCATACTTTATTATTCTGTTTATATAAAGTTTAAAAACAAAGAAACTAATATGTGATGCAAGAAGTCAGATAGTACTTCCTCTTGGGTTTGGAAGGGACCAGTGCCTGGAAAGAGATCTGGAGGGTGTGCCTCAGGGCTGCTGGCAATGTCCGTTTTGATAGGGGTTCTGGTTATACAGATGTGTTCGGTTTGCAAAAATTCACTAAGCTCTATCCTTATGCTACACTTAAAAAGTTTATTTAAAACATAAGTGGAGAACAAAAAATAAATCATCTTACTAAATCAGTTGGAGACTAAAATTACTAAACAGCTTTGAGCCACAATTCCTGCGTTTGTATAATGGGTATTTACTGACCTGGCAGCTCAGTATAGTAGAACGTGCAAGAAAAATAACACCATTTTTACTTCCTTTCCATCCTCTGTCCCTTAAAATAAAAACCTGTTACATTTTTCTTATAGACAGTGAGGCAACCAAAAGGAAAAAAATTAATGCATATGGAGCAACTTATTCAGTGCCTGGCATCATGCTGGTGTTTTCTACTGTAATATGATGTTTGTAACAACTATACATTGTGTATGTGTGTGGCAGATTGTGTTTCCAAAGATGGCCATTCCAACACACACACACTCACACATACATACACTTTGCATTCCACATGCTCTTTGTATACTAGGATTAACATTTCTCTAATCAAAAATGGAGTCTATATTCCCTACCCTTACCTCTAGGCAAGAACTTGGGACTTCTTCAATCAGTAGAGTGTCGTGGGAATGATGCTATGTGACTTACAAGGTTAGGTTATAAAAAGACACAGCTTTCTCTTGGCACCCGTTCTCCATTCTTATTCTATCTCTCTATCTCTGTCTCTATCTCCAGCTCTGTCATCTCTCTCTTTCCATACACAGGCATTTATATCTCTTTTGTGATCCCCCAGAGTTCAGGACAATCATGTTAAAATCATCTGGCCTATCTCAAGATACGGTCACTTAACATTATCTATAGGTTCTTGGAAAGTGTGACTCTAAGTGAGATGATGTCCTGTATGCTGTAAGAACTTAATTCTTCATGTTTGTTGGCCATTTGTCTATCATCTTTCCAAAAGCTTCTGTCCATGTCTTCTGGCCACTTTCAAATGGAACTGTTTATTTTTCCCTTGCTGATTTGTGTGAGTTCTTGGTAGATTCTGGTTATTAGCTCTTTCTCAGATGTACAGCTTCTGAATATTTTCTCCTATTCTGTAGGTTGTTTATTTGTTCTGTTAACTATTTCTTTATCTGTACAGAAGCTCTTTTCATTTAATCAAGTGTCATTTATACTTTTCATTGACATAACTGTGGTCTTCATCATAAATTTTTTGCCCAGGCCAACACCTTGAAGAGTTTCCCAAAATTTTCAACAAGCACAAAGAAAATTTTCTGGGTGACAGACACATTTATAACCCTGACTCAAGCGAAACAAAACTGATACATGTGACCAAAAATATGTGTACTGCCATAATGTAAAATTTTTAAAAAGAGCTTAACTCTTCTTTATATCAATTATCTTGTGTTAAAATTGGTCTTTTCATACATCATTTTGCAGTTTCTAAGAACCTATGGATGACATTGCTAAGTGAGGACTTACTGTACATTACAAAAGAGTAAATTTTTGGTTATTTGTCCAGTGTTGATGGGAGCAGAAAGCCTTTAATGCCTGCTTGCTAGTGGGTGGGCATATTCACCGCAAACAGCCAGGAGACTCTCCAGTACAGGTTCAGATTACTTAATCCAATTCTCCCTCACCCCCAGGAAGTCTCTTCCAGTTCTACATTTGAACAATGTTTTTGAGATTTGTTTTTATGAAGAAAAGAGGCATTTCCTTTTTAGTATATAAAAAGAAATGTACTGAAAGGAATGTACGCCCTGCATTTTTCCATCCTGAATGACATTTTAGCAATTGTGTAGCAATGATTCAACAATGGGAGAGAGAGAGACAGAATTTTCTGTTCATTAGGTGGAAGTCAATTTATTCATCATCCAATAAATATTTCTTACGGCCAGTTATTTCTAGCAATATTGCAAACTTCTTCTTATTCAGTAAGATTTCTCCTGAGAAAATAAAACAAAGAATTCTGGATTCTGAAATATAAAAAGCATCTATTTATTCATGTTTGAGCTGGCAGAAACTAAGTGAAAATCTGTGAGAGCAAAAGAAGAAAGATAAGAAAGTCAGGATTTGCAGGGACCTTAGAGGTAAACCTTAGTGTACCTCTAAGGATGTGTGGATTTCCAGAGCAGGGAACCACAAAAGGAAATGCAAAATCTCATAAGAGAGAAAAAGGCAGTACAAGCCTGAGCAATGGCGAGGGATATTAAGAATTGAGTCTGGAATTGGAAAATGTTCTTCTTAGCAAAGTATCTCAAGAATGGAAGAAAAAGTATCCAATGTACACAGCCCTATTTTAAAACTAATTTATAGCTTTCATGGGAATGTTATAACCTAATTATAGCCTTAGAATATGGGGAGGGGAGGGGTGGGAATGGGTGGAGGGAGGGTAATTGGTGGGGTCACCTCTATGGTTTACCTTACAAGGATACAAGTGAATCTTTCTAAAAGCAGAGTATGAATGTCTTAACTCAATAACTAAGAAAATGACATGAAGGCTATCTTAACCAGTTTCATGAGAGTATTTCAAAATATATATGAAAACACCACACTGTACCCTGTGATTGCATTAATGTACACAGTTATGATTTAATAAAAAAAGAAAATACTTTGATATAAACCAATTTAAAACTCAATATCCCAATGTATATGGCATGAAAGCAATGCAGGGTTTAAAGAGAAATATTTATTAACCATTACTAGAAAAAGAAAATGAAATCTCAAATCTATAACTAACCTTCTACCCAACATTTATAATCAATTAATTTTCAACACCACTTATGCTGAGACAACTAGTTAAACATATGGCAAAAATCAAGCTCCCTATCTCACACTATACCCCAAAATTAATTAAAAATGATTAATAGACTTAGTATAAAATTTTTATAAAACTTAATATAAAACTATCTTAGCATATATAAGTAAATATTCACAATCTTATGCTAACATAGAAAAGTATCGAAAGCATAAACCATAAAAGAAAAAATTAAGATGGATTTCATCAAAACTAAGAGCTTCTGTGATTCAAAAGACATACCAGGAAAGTGAAAAGTCAATCCAGAAAATGAGAAAAACATTTGCAAATGATACATCTGTTGGTGACTTTTATCCAGGAGGTATAAAGAACTCTTACAACTCAACAATTAAAAGACTACAAAAAAATTTAAAAATAGACAAAAGATCTGCATAGACCTTTCTTCAAAGACTATATACAAATGGCCAATCACTGTGGTCACCAGATGGCCAAGTAGTACCTCAAAGGTGACCATATGATATTTCCCAGTGAGGTATGTAGCACTTTTTCTAGGATGAGTTTGTGAACTTAACTGTCAACCTTTTATGACTTGACAATTCTGCTCCTTAATATATACCCAAAGAAATGAAAGCATAGAATTATGCAAAATCCTATATGAGCATGTTCATAGTAGCATTAATAACAAAAAAATTGCCAAAATGGCTATTAATTGATGAACAGATAAACAAATTTTGACATATCCATCCAATGAAATATTATCCTTGTAAGATTATGGCTAGTAAAAGAAGTCAGTCATGTAAGACTATATGATTCCATTCAAATAAAGTGTCCAAAATATACATATCTACAGAGCTAGAAAGTTGATTAATGTTTGATACAGGGTCAGAGGGTAGGAGTAAAGGAAGGCGATGATTGCACAACTCAGTAAATGTACTTAAAAACTATGAAATGCACATCTTAATTGGTTCAACTGCATAGTCTGTTAATTATGCATAAATTTAGTTTTTAAATGTTCTTGGACTAATGCATTCATCTTTTTAAAAAAGAATTTTTAGGGCAGCACCTGTGACTCAAAGGAGTAGGGTGCTGGCCCCCTATATGGGAGGTGGCGGGTTCAAACCTGGCCCCAGCCAAAAACTGCAAAAATAAATAAATAAGGATTTTTATACAACAAAAACAAACAAAACAAAAATCATTAGGCAGTCTAGCTTCCAAAAACATATTCTTCTTATTCACTAGGTTCTATTTATTATTAGGTGGATAGTTCTTAGTATAGTTAATGTTTATTTATTATTAAAATAAAACTCATTGTTTTAATTATTTTTAAATTTCCAATTCAGTGACTTCTAGGACTTTTAAAATGTTGTATAACCATCACCACTAACTAATTACAAAAAATTTTCATCAACATAGAAAGGCCCTCATAACCATTAAGCTATCTTTCTCCATTTTCCCCTCTTAATGCCTAGAAACCACCAATTTGCATTCTTTCTTCATGGATGTGTTTATTCTGAACTTTCTAAACAAATGGAATCATACACTGTGTCACTGTTCATGTCTGGCTTCTTTCACTGGACACCATGTTTTCCAGGTTTATCTATATTGTGACATGTATCAGTATTTCATTACTTTTTATGACTAAATAATATTTCCTTATCTGGTTATTTCAATCCTTATTTGGATTGAATCCAGTTTGGGGCTATTATAAATAAGACTACAATAACCACTTATGGATTAAGATAAGTATTTCCCCAATATTTTGTATTTTGGTAAAATCTGGATAGCATAAAAATTTCCCATCTTACCCATTAAATATACAGTTAAGTGGTATTAAATACTTTCATAATGTTGTTACCATCACTATCATCTATTTTCAGGACACTCTTGATCTAATAAAACTGACAGTCTATACTCATTAAACAATAACTCTGCATTCCTCCTCCTCTTTCCACCAGCCTGTGACAACTATCACTTTACTCTCTGACTTCAAAATTTTGATTACTTCAGTACCTCATCTTCGTGGAATCATACTATATTTGTATGTCAATAGCTGAAATTTTATTTAGCATAATTGTTTTCAAGGTTCATCCATATTGTAACATATTCAGAATTTTTCTTCCTTTCTAAGGGTGAATAATATCCCATTATATGTACATTCCATACTGGACTTATCTATCTGTTCATTCACAGACACTTGGGTTGCTTCCATATTTTAACTATTGTAAATAATGCTGCTTTAAGCATGGTTAAAAAAGAAATAAAAAACAACTCTTTGTATTCCTACTTTCAATTCTTTGGGGGTATATAACCAAAAGTAGAGTTGCTAGATTCATATAGTAATTCTATTTTTTTAATGTTTTGAGGAACTACCACACTATTTTCATGGTACCTGTTATCATTTTACTTTCCCATCAACAGAAGGAAGGAGTTTTAATTTACCTTGTTTGGAAAAATGTCTATTCAAGTCCTTTGTTTGTTTTGAATTGGATTTTTTATTTTGTTGTGAAGTTTTAGGAGTTCTCTATATTTTCCTTTACATACATATATATTCTGAATATTAATATCAGATATATGATTTGCACGTTGTTTCCCATACCGTGGTTTGATATGTCTTTTTGTTATTATCTTTTGATACAGAACATTTTAAAACTTTTTATGATGCTTACAAGTTGTCTATTTTTCATTTTGTTGCTTCTGTCTATGGTGTTGGATTCAAGAAATCACTGCCAAGTCCAATGTCATGAATTTTTACCATGATTCTTCAAATAGTTTTATAGGTTTAGGCCTTACCTTTAGTTCTTTTATACATTTCAAGTGATTTTTATATATGGTGCTAGGTAAGCATTCATCTTCATTCTTTTGCATGTGGATATCCAGTTTTCCCAGCAACATTTTTTGAAAAAGCTATCCTTTCCCTTTTGAATGGTCTCAGGAACACTCGTGAAAAATCTTTTGACTATATTTAAGGGTTGAATTTGAGGCTCTCTATTCTATTCCACTCATCTCTATCTGTCAGTCTCTATGTTAGTACCACACTATTTTGATTATTGTAGTTTTGTAGTAAGTGTTAAAATTGAGAAATGTGAATCTATCCATTTTTTTCTTCTTTTTCAAGATTCTTTTGGCTGTTCAGAGTCCTTTAAGATCCGATATGAATTTAAGAATGGGTTTTCTGTTTTTAAAAAGAATGTCATTGAGTTTTTTGATAGGGGTTGTATTGCACTGTAGCTCGTTATGAGTAGTATTGACATCTGAACATAAAGTCTTTCAATCCATGAACATGAGATGTGTATCCCTTTATTGATTTCTTGTTTATTTTTCAGCAGATGATTATAATTTTCATTATGCAAGTCTTTTACCTCCTTGGTTAAATTAATTCCCAAGTGTTATATTCTTTTGATTCCATTATAAATGGAATTTTCATAATTCTACTTTCAGATTGATTATTGTTAGTATAGAAACACAACTGATTTTTTTTAGTGTTGATTTTGTGTTTTGTTCCTTTGCTGAATTTATTAGTGCTAACCATTTTTTGTAGAACCTGGGGATTTTCTACATATGAGATTAGATTATCTGTTAACAGAGATAACTTTACTCTTCCTTTCCAATTTAGATGTCTTTTATTTCTTTTTCGTGCTGAATTTCTCAATCTAGAACATCTAGTTCTATATTGAATAGAAGTAGTGAGGATATCCTTGTTTTTTGTTCTTGATCTTAAAAGAACGGTCTTTTTCCATTGAGTATAATGTTCACTGTGGGATTTCATTATCTTGTGGTAATTTGCTCTTAGTCCTAGCTTTGTGTTTATATCACAAAAGGGTGTTAAATTTTGTCAAATGCTTTTTCTGCATTAATCTAAATGATCATCTGTTTCTCTTCCTTCGTTCTGTTAATGTGGTATATAACACTGATCAATTTTCCTACGTTAAGCTATCTTGCAACTCAGCAAAAAAATCCCACTTGGCTATGAAACATCATCTTTCAATGGGCTGCTGGATTTGTTTGCTAGTATTTTACTGAGGATTTTGCATCAGTGTTCATAAGGGGCATTGGTCTGTAGTTTTCTTTAATAGTAATGTTTTTGACTGGTTTTGGTGTCAGGGGATCTAGGATTCCAAAAACGAGTTAGAAAGTGATTCTTCCTCTTCAATTTTTTGAAAATGTTTGAATAAGTTTGGTGCTAACTCCATTTAAATATGAAGTCACCAGGTCCAGGGCTTTTATTTTTGTGAGATGTTTAATTTCTATTTCAGTCTTCTTACTAGTTTTAGATATATTCACAATTTTTGTTTCTTTGTGTTTAGTCTCAGTGGGTTGTGTGTTTCTAAGAATTTGTTCACTGAATATGGGTTATGCAATTTGTGGGCATACAATTGCTCATAGCACTCTCTTATAATCTTTTTTACTTCTGTAGAATTTGTAGTGGTCCCCTCACTTTCATTTCTGATTTCTCTTTTTTTTTTTCTTAACCTATCTACCAAAAGGTTTGCCAATTTTCTTGATCTTTTCAGAAAACTTTAGGTTTTGATTTTCTCTATCACTTTTCTATTCTCTATTTTGGCTTACCTCACCTCTAATCTGTATTATTTTCTTCTTTTAGCTAACTTTGGATATTTTTCCTTTTTTTTAAATTCCTTTAAATTATAAAGTTAGGTTGTTTTGACATCTTTCTTGTTTAGGTTTTGGGGTTTGGGGGAATTTATTTTGTTTTGTTTACTTTTGGGGGTTGAAAAGGAGATGGGATCTAGCTATGCTACCTATGCTGAAATGGAGTTCCTATTCACAGGTGCGATCATAGAAACTGTAGCCTCAAATTAGTGGGCTCACATGATCCTCCTGCCTTAGCCTTTTAAGTATCTAGGACCATAGACACATGTCATCATACTCAGATCTTTCTTATTTTTTAATGTAAGTGCTTATAGCTATAAATTTCCCCTTTAGTACTGTTTCACTGTGTCTTATAGTTTTGGTATGTCATAATTTTATTTTCATTTGCTTCTAAGTATTCTCTAATTTCTCTTGTAAATTCTCTTTGATCCATTGATTGTTTAAGAGTGTGTTACTTAATTTCTGTAATTCTGTAAATTTTTCATTTTTATCTCTGACACTGATTTCTAACTTCATCCCATTGTGCTCAGAGCAAATACGTTGTATGATACTTATCTATTGAGATTTAATTTGCAGCCTAAAATATCATCTATCCCACATGTCCTTGGGATGGGAAAATGTCCCCAATGTACTTGAGAAGAATATGTATTCTGTTTTGGGAAGGGTGTTCCATATATGTCCATTAGAGCTAGTTGTTTTAGGTCCTCTATTTCCCTACTTATCTTAGGTCTAGCTGGTTGTTCTATCCACTATTGAGAGTGAGCTATTGAATTCTCTAAGTATCACTGCAGAATATCCTAAATGTTTCTTAAGTTCTGTCAGTTTTTGCTCATATATTGTATTGTTTTTCACTTTCTCCACATCTTCCCTTAGTTATCAGAGCAACTTTTAGATAATTGTTTTAACATCTTTGTCTAGCTGATCTGTCATTAGTTCTTTTCCAGAAGTTTTTGAATAGGTTGTACTTTCTTGTTTCTTGGTATACCTTATGATTTTGTTGTTGTTGTAAACTACATCTCTTTGAATCTATAAAATGGCACCTCTGGAAATTCCTCTGCAAATTAGATTATCTCCATTTCTCAGAGTTTACTGTGTTTTCCTTTTACATATTGCTTTTGGTTATTTTTATTAATTGTTGCAGATTGTATCTGTGGCAAGGATCAGCGTGAAGTATAGATTTAAGGTCTTCTTAGGCATTTTCTGATTTTGTACCTTTCCCTGGGTATACATGTTCACTTCTCAGTTTTCCCTCTTTGTTTACTTGCTTTTGAATATTCTAGTCTTTTAATGTCTGGAGAGAAGAAAAAATGAAGGGAATAGGATCCTGGCCCTTTAAATATTCTAGAAGTTATTTCAGCCAGAGTGGGAGGGGCTTGCACTGATGAAGGGAAAGGCACCAAGGATGGCTATGAACCTCTTCTTCTATACCTCTGTGATTAGAAGCAGCCATCAGTGATCAGAGGACCAATATTTGTAGGGTATCCTTTTTGCCCACCCTGGTAACTATATTTTCCAATATCTCAATTATTTTTGTATGTATTTTAACTTGACCATTATTTGCGTGTCTTTTAGTTATAAACACCCAATGCATGAATCACTGGCTTCTCTGAAGCCCCTTGCTTTCTATTAATACTTGTATTTCGATTACTCAGATTTTACCACCCAATATCTGTCTGCAAAACAGTTTCTATGATGTGTGAACAAACTGAAAGCCATGTGCCCTTTGTTATACCATTCAGTTTAATCTTTAATCAGCTGCTTTTTAGTCACTTCCACTTCTAACTCCAAAAGCCCACTAAACCAGTGGTTCTCAACCTTCCTAATGCCATGGCCCTTTAATACGGTTCCTATGGGTTGTGACCTACAGATTGAGAACCACTGCACTTATAAAAAACAGTTAATGATTTTATTATTATAAATATGTTTATCTTAAATAAGCTGCGGTGTAGATTCTATGTGGATTTTTTTGTTAACATCTGCATTAGGAATCTGAAACAAATTTAATGAATGTATTCATTTTATTAATATGAGAATTTCATCCCTCCTTAAACATGTCTGTTAATTGTTACACCACAAAAAAGTCTGTGACTGACGGTTCACCTAAAGTTACAAGTGACTAGGGAAAATTACTGGACTGGCTGAGATAACGTATACACGTTAAGTCAAATTTACATCAAATAAGAAAGCAAACGTAATTCTGTCCCAATACCACAGTGTGTGTTATAACCAAATAAACTCTGAATTAATCAGACAGAGATCAGTTCATTCTCTAGCAAGTGTCACAATCAGGCTTTTTAATTCAAAATATTGCCTATTATGAGAGAAAATTGGATACCTGAAGCCTAACCAGTGTTTCACCTTCTTGTTTTATTTTATGAAGCTCTTATGTACTTGTGTGAGTTAATATATAACTATTTTATTTGCTTTAGTCTGTACACTTTAATGGTGGTCTGACATTAAAATAAGGATTGTATAAATGTTAGGATGGGAAGTCAATAAATGTGATCTTCCCTCATGATTGTAACTAATAAGATAGCCCACAGGGAGTGATTTTAAAGGCACACTCAGTGGGCTGAATGGCACTGGGGATACTATGAAGAAGCCAATTCAATCCAAGTGTGATTGAGATGAACTTTATCTAAATACCAGAATTACCAGTTGAGCCACTTACTTTAGTTTAATAGTCAAACTTGGCAGGGTAAGGTGCTGCTATTCTTTGAGGCTTCCTCAGTTGTTTTCTGGCCAATCTGTTTGTGCATCAAGGCAGGAGCTGGGGGGAGAGGGGAAGGAATGATGTCACAGCCTGGCGTTATCTCCCAGGACTGTGATATCTGGGGTATGTGGATGTTTAGAGTCTGCGGGTACACCTGGAATAGTGACACAGAGCTACAGGGAAACAAAGGGCTATATTTCTCCCCAGCTTTCAGGCAGACCCTCCTTACAGAGCGGGAGTTGGAAAGTTGGGGACATTTAGATAATTATCATCTTCGTAGCCCCACTGGAGTGGCTGCTCCTTGACAAAAGCTGGGAGTGGGGGGAAAAGGGCAACCTCTAGATCAACACTGGGCTTCTCACTGTTCCCATAGAGTCCCATCAAGTTGATGAGTGAATGCCTTGTAATCTGTTGTAAGCCCTTGAATCCATTACTAGAGGCTTTGAATGATTGTCTTTACTAATTTTGAACATCTCATCTATCTCTCTGGGTTAGAGTTTTCACCAAGCTCTTTACTCATGCTGCCTTTCCCAGTCTCTATTCAATTACTCAGATTCATCCCTCTAAAGTCCCAAACCCAAACAAATCACTTTAAATCAATTTCTTCATCCATAAAATAGAGGTGATATTATATGTACCTCATTGGGTTGTTAGAAGGATGAAATGACTTCACATTTTGTAATACACTTAGTTTCATTACATTCTGGAATACATTTAGGATAGTATCTAGAACACTGCCTAGTTTGTGCTGCTCTGAAACTAGCTTCTGTTCTGCTCTAGTGAGCGAGTTTCAGACACTTGGCCCACTGATGCACACATACACAGAAGTTCGTTACTTAAGCTCTGTGAACACCTAGGATAAAGGTTACTCAGAACAATCATTCTTTAGAACTAGGGAGACACATACACTGATATAATGACCTACCTACTATACAAAATATTGTCCAGTACATATCATGTGCTTATAACTAGGATAATCACCCTTTAGCCCTGGAGAAAAAAAAGAGGCAAATGGTGTTTAGAGAGTATGGTCATGTGCAACAGAATTAAGTTTCAGTAAAAGATGGACTGCGTGGGCTTAGTGCCTATGGCTTAAGTGGCTAAGGTGCCAGCCACATACACCTGAGCTGGCAGGTTCGAATCTAGCCTGGGCCAACAACAACAATGATGGCTGCAACCAAAAAATAGCCAGGCGTTGTGGCAGGTGCCTGTAGTCCCAGCTACTTGGGAGGCGGAGGCAGGAGAATTGCTTGAGCCCAGGAGTTGGAGGTTGCTGTGAGCTGTGATGTAATAGCACTCTACCCAGGGCAACAGCTTGAGGCTCTGTCTCAAAAAAAAAAAAAAAATGGACTATGTGTAGGTTAGTGGTCCCATAAGGTTGTAATGGAGCTGAAAAATTCCTATCCCCTGATGAGATAGCCATTGTGACATTGTAGCACAATTACTTTTTTTTTTTTTTTTTGAGATGGAGCCTCAAGCTGTCCCCCTGGGTAGAGTGCCATGGCATCATGCTCACAGCAACCTCCAACTCCTGGGCTCAAGCGAGTCTCCCGCCTCAGGCTCCCAAGTAGCTGGGACTACAGGCGCCCACCACAATGCCCGGCCATTTTTTGGTTGCAGACGTCATTGTTGTTTGGTGGGCCCGGGCTGGGGATTCGAACCCACCACCTTAGGTGTATGTGGCTGGTGCCTTAGCCGCTTGAGCCACAGGTGCCGAGCCTACTTTTTTTTAAAATAACTTTAATGTAGCCTTAGTGTACAGTGTTTACAAAAGCTACAGTAGTAATGTACTTGGCCTTCAATTCACTTACCACTTATTCATTGACTTACCAAGAAGAAATTCCAGTCCTGCAACCCCATTCGTGGACTATTTTTAATCTTTTATGCCACATTTTTATTGTAACTTTCTTTTCTTTTTTTTTTATAAGATCATATCTGTGTACATTAGTACTATCATGGGGTACAGTGTACTATTTTTATATATAATTTAAAATATTCTCATCAAACTGGTTAACATAGCCTTCATGTCATTTTCTTAGTTACTGTGTTAAGACTTTATATTCTTCATTTAGAAAGATTCACATGTACCCTTAAAAGATAAACTATAGATGTGATTCCACCAATCACCCTCTCTCCACCCATCCTCTCCCCTCCCTTCCTCTCCCTCTCCCCTTCTCCCGAATTCTTGGGCTATAATTGGGTATAGCTTTCCTATGAAAGCTATAAATTAGTTTCATAGTAGGACTGAGTACACTGGATACTTTTTCATCCATTCTTGAGATACTTTGCTAAGAAGAACATTTTCCAGCACCATCCATGTAAACATGAAGGAGGAAAAGTCTCCATCCTTCCTTAGGGCTGCATAGTATTCCATGGTGTACATATTCCACAGTTTACTGATCCATTTGTGGGTTGATGGGTACTTGGGCTTCTTCCATGACCTAGCAATTATTAATTGGGCTGCAATAAACATTCTAGTACAAATATCTTTGTTGTAGTGTGATTTTTGGTCTCCTGGATATATACCTAGTAAAGGAATTGTAGGATCAAATGGCTGGTCTATTTTTAGTTCTCTAAGTGCTCTCCAGATGTCTTTCCAAAAGGAATGTATTAGTTTGCAATCCCATCAACGGTGTAGAAGTGTTCCCTTTTCTCCACAACCACTCCAGCATCTGTGATGGGTTTTTTGTGATATGGGCTAATCTTACTGATGTTAGATGATATCTCAAAGTAGTTTTAATTTGAATTTCTCCTAACTTTTTATGTTTACATGTAGAAATACTCACCACTGTGCTAAAGTTGCCTACAGGATTTAGTAGATGAACATGCTGAACAGATTTATAGCCTAAGGGCCATTGGCTATACCATATGGCCTAAGTGTGTACTAGGCTATACCACCTAGATTTGTATAAATACACTCTAAATCTCCATACAGTGACAAAATAATGACAAAATCACCTAACAACTCATTTCTCAGAACATGTTCCCATCATTAAGTGACACATGAATGTTCTTTTCAACATCTCACCCTTGTGGGAAAGCATGAACAAGTGTGAGAAAATATGAAAGAGTGAGACTGATAATTCTCCTTTCCCAGAAAAAACTCATGTTCATATTTGATATATTTTTACTTCATTGGGCTTATTTTTGTTTCCATTTGCTTTTCTTGTACTCCTTCAAAGAATGTGCCAAAATGTTTTGATGAGCATGACAGAGACTTTGGACACGTTAATATACTTGTTTCTTCTTTGTGCCAATCTTAAATATCATAATTATATTTAAACTTGCACTTTTTTCTATGCTTCAATAAGCCTGCAATAAGGTTACCTAGAAGGTAGAGACCAGACTGCATGTGGGAGAGGCCAAGCTGTGGCCCATGGGCTGCATGCAGGTCATGTGAGGACATTTTTGTTTATCAGTAGTGGCAGATATCACAAAGATAATGCAAAGACTTTTTTATTTTTCTCATCAGTTTTCACTAGTGTTTATGTATTTATATGTGTGGTCTAAGACAACTCTTCTTTTTCCAGCTTGTCACAGAGAAGCTAAAAGGTTGGACAGTCCTGACCAGCAGAGGGAAACTTAAGGCCATAAAGAAAACAGCAAACCAGAAGATTTAAGGAAAAGGTTTACTATGTAGGCCTAACTGCAATGACAAGTTCTTTAAAAAGTAGTAATATTCTTGGGTTAAAATAAGAACAGAAATAGCTTGGAAAAGAAACTAATAAGATGTTTATTCAAAGACTATGCTCATCATAAACATTTTACTATATTTTAAAATAACTTCATAGCTTTACTTCGGTTTTGGTCCAATTGTAGAACAGCTAATTTATAGTAGTTTTACATTAATTTGATAATATTCTCTTACTAAACTACATTAAAATCTTTAATTTCTTTATAAATCTAACCTATAATTCATGGCACACACTGGGTCTTTTCTAAATCCTCCTGTATGCTTTCCCAGTGTCACAAACTTTACTGAAGGCAACAGTTCATCTACTGTTAGCATTTCCTCAGGAATGTATGTCTCTTTGTATTTTTCATTTTTTATCAGCTTTGATAAGGACTAGACTAATAGTAGAATAGAAAAGTATGCCTTTACTGCAGTGAAGCTTTGAGCCACTTATCTTTGAAAGTTAATAAAGTCTATTCTGCTATTGAGAATTCCAAAGATCTGTAAGAAAAACAAACTGGTGGGTTTCAAACTGTACTTGAAACAAGAGGATGGTAGTCTTGTCCAGGGTATTCCATTTTATCAGTGGCACAGTGTGGGCCTTGGCTTTCAAAGACAGCATGCCTCAGTCTTCTCATCTGCAAAATGAGAGAGCTGCCAACATCAAGAATCAAACCTGGCTGGTGCTAGACGTTAGAATTGCCTGATGCTCTCTCAAAAGGTAGTTCTAGGGTCGACTTAGGAAGTGCTGAATCTAGGGAGGTAGATTCTGTGAATTTTTCTTATGATTTATAGACTGGTTCTTGGGAAGTCAGGCAAATGGACCCAAGCTTTAGAAATGCTGAATCAGACAAGCATCTCAGATGTTACAGAGAAACGCAGTTCCATAAGAATTGAAGATGGTAAATAATAAAGTACTTCCTTTCACTTTTCCGCCCTCATTATTACTTTGCTGGTAAATTTTTCAATATCTTTTAGAACTATCTTTAAAAATCCAAGGATCCAAGCTGAACCATAGAGAAGGAAGAAGTGAAAGTAACTTCTAGATCTAAGGTGGCTACAGAGACATGAGTAATAGTAATTCATGGATTATCCCCAGATGCAGACCAGTATATGACTCAACTATTCTCTGCCCATCCATGACTCGCGACCTCCTTCAGCTTCCTGGGCAGTTTGTTTTCCTTTTTCAGCAGTGGCATCAGGAAGATGCAGTCTACATCCATTCCATTCTACAGAGTCAACTGAACCAGTCACTGCTGGGATCGGTCACTATCCTTGTGTGAATAATGAGCCACAGCTGCCTCCACCAGGGACTCTGCTCCCAGATTCTTCTCACATGTGGTCAGTAATTCAGTCACATCCTCTCTCGAATAGGTCAATATTATTCATGTCATATAGATAATCAGAAAGCTCCATTACTGTACATAATGTGGATCATTTACTTACTAAAATTTCCATCTACATTATGACGTACTATGGAAAAAATCTATATTACCCCAATATTAAGCTGTATAATAGCCTAGACATCTTTAGGGAACTCATGAGATAAAGATTAACTTGTACTACCTTGAGTCCAGTCTACATTTTATGACTCTTTGTGTAATGAGGATGTAAACGGCTCAGAAGCTTAGATATGCTGCCATTGAGAGGGTGTGGTGTCTCATTTATATATCATACAAGCATAAGCTTTCTTCCTTTTGTTCCACAGAGCAGAGGAAAAGAAGCCAATACATAAATTTGCGAGAAGAGACCTGCTGAAGGGCAGAGCATCACACGCATGCCAGCCAGCTGTTCAGAGCTCAATCACAACAGCCTGTTACTAGTCTCTAATTTAAGTACACTTAGAAGATCACAAACATTGTCCTGTTCCCCTAGAATTGGCATTCAACTTTGTGAGTACTTCTCAAATCACAGTCCATTCTACACTCCAGAATTAAAACTAAATTGGATATTTTTATTTCTTTTCACTGTTAACACATTGCTGGGTACCGTGTGCTATCAAGGCATTGCACAAGCTGTTCCTTCCCACTATAATGACTATTTGTGCCAGACCATAAATTTCAAGGTCAGCTCAAAGTCATACAGCACTATGCCAGAGGATGCAGGAATGTGTGAGTGAACTTCTGTGGCAGTTCCCTCTGCATTATTTTCACATTCTTCTTCTGCTGTTTCATGTGAAAAAAAAGGGGTGCTCACAAAGATGTGTCCCCAACAAGAATATGGCTTTAAAAGTATCATATTTGTTCTAGTTTCATGCTGTCCCTTTAATTAACATAAATACCATATTAATCTCACCTCTATGGTTTATCTTACAAGGGTACAAGTGAATCTTTCTAAAAGTAGAATATAAATATCTTAATACAATAACTAAGAAAATGACATGAAGATTATGTTAATCAGTTTGATGAAATATTTCAAATTGTGTATGAAAATACCACACTGTAC
>CAUYTI010043088.1:0-27156 GCA_963575145.1 Galago senegalensis | reverse complement strand
ACGGCTGCAACCAAAAAATAGCCAGGCGTTGTGGCGGGCACCTGTGGTCCCAGCTACTTGGGAGGTGGAGGCAAGAGACTCGCTTAAGCCCAGGAGTTGGAGGTTGCTGTGAGCTGTAATGCCATGGCACTCTACCCAGGGAGACAGCTTGAGGCTCTGTCTCAAAAAAAAAAAACACTCTACCATAATTCTAATTAAGATATAATGCCAAATACCTATTTGAAAGTTTGTATCTAATAACTACAATACCTGGATGATGTGTATATCTGTTTCTATTGCCTTTTTTTCTTCCTGGCTTTTATTCAGTGAATTTTTTTTCTTGGCATATTTCGTAATTATTGGTGGAATGCCAGGGATCGTGTATAAAGGCTCTTCCACCAAAGAACATTGATTTCTTCTTTGGTAGATAGAAAACTTGGGAAGATCACTTTGACCATGCTAGGAAGGTTCAAGGTTGTGTTTTAAGCATTATTGAGGCTGTTCCTGATTTTCTTTTACTCTCAGGGTGTACTTAGGAAAGAATCTCAACTTAAAGTCTGGTGGATATTTACCAGTGTCCCTTCCTTTTATTTAATTCTTTCCAGCACCATAAGGCAGCCAAAGATTTCTGCTTAGATTTTCTTTTCTGTCAGTGACTGCTTTTTGCTTGTTTTTTTGGCTTTGTGCCCCTTGCTTATGCAGGTTAGGAATCAGCAAATGCTCTGAGTGAAAATGGCATGGAGACTGATTGACTTGTTTTTACTGTGATTGCTTTCTCTGAGATGTTGGCTTCTTAAGACCGAGCTGCCTTAATAGACTTGACCTCCAAATTTTGTATCTCCAGGACAGTAAGACTGCCATAAGTGCTAGGATGATTCTTTCTGGCTTCTATACTCCCAGAGAGAAATCAATAAAGTTCTGGAAAAAAAGTAGCTGAGAAGGTAGGACTCACTTTAGCATATTTCTCTTCTTGCTGTGCTCTTGGATTCTCAAGCCTTGACTGAAAAGGCTTCTCTTCAGTAGCTTTATTTATTTATTTTTTGAGACCGAGCCTCAGGCTGTCCCCCTGGGTAGAGTGCTGTGGCATCACAGCTCACAGCAACCTCCAACTCCTGGACTCAAGTGAGTCTCCTGCCTCAGACTCCCAAGTAGCTAGGACCACAGGCGCCCACCACAATGCCCAGCTATTATTGGTTACAGCTGTCATTGCTGTTTGGTGGGCCTGGGCTGGATTTGAACCTGCCACCTTAGGTGTATGTGGCTGGCGCCTTAGCCACTTGAGCCACAGGCACCGAGCCAAGAATGGCTGTGTTAATTCCACCTGCCAGGATCAGAACTCCACTTTTGGAATAGACTGAGGGACTCTTGCACCTCACAGTAACTGGAGTCAGGGGGCACTGAGAGACCTGCCCCTGAAGGATTCTTGTGAGCTTTAAGATCCCAACCCTGAAGGGTCTGAATGCTGAGGAAACAATCAGGCAATCACCAAAGGCAATTAAGTTTGGAATAAGGACCATAGAGGTTGCTGGCTGTGGCGTCTCCTTAAAAAAACCCACACCACCACCTGGTGTCCTGGTGGCACATTGCAAGATACTGTCATCAACAGCAAGAACTTCTGTTTAAAACAAAGGAGGCCTGGGGGGCACCTGTGGCTCAAATGAGCAGGGCCATAGGCCCCATATGCCGGAGGTGGTGGGTTCAAACCCAGCCCCGGCCAAAAAAAAAGAAGGCAGTGAGAAGGAAAACGGAGGACAAGGAGATGAATAAGAAGAAAGAACACATGAGGAGGAACCAAAAGAAAAATTCAGGCAACATGAAAAACCAGAACAGAACTACCCCAAGGGGCCATGAGGCAGCTACTGCAGAAGACTCCACCTGTAAAGAATTAATAGACTTGACCAAAAGGGAATTTAAAATATGGATGATAAAGACAATTAAAGGAATGGATGAGAAAATGGAAAGACAGAACCAAAAGTCAGATGAGAGATATGTAGAATATAGAAAAGATATGGCGGAGCTTAAGGAAATGAAGGAGACAATCAGGGGATGTAAAGATGCAGTAGAAAGTATCAAAAATGGTTAGACTATGTAGAAGAAAGAACCTCAGTGCTAGAGGATAAAGGTTGTTTTTTTTTTTGGCCAGGGCTGGGTTTGAACCCGCCACCTCTAGCATATGAGACCAACGCCCTACCCTTTTGAGCCACAGGCACCAGCCCAAGGATAAAGTTTTTGAGGTAACCCAAGTAGTTAGAGAGGCAGAAAAGCAGAGAGAGAAAGCAGAACAGGCACTTAGAGAACTACAAGACTCCCTGAAGCATTCAAATATATGAATAATAGGGATTCCTGAAGAGAAATAAGATTGTCCCAAAGGAACGGAACCCTTACTGGAGACCATCATAAAGGAAAACATGTCAAGTTTTACTAAAGACCCTAACACACTCCTTTTGGATGAATATTGAACTCTGAGTCATCTCAACTCAACCAGAGCCTCTCCAAGACACATTGTAATGAAATTGTCCAAAGTCAAGATGAAAGAAAAAATTTTGCAAGCAGCCAGGAGTAAGTGCCAATTGACCTACAGAGGCACAGCCATTAGGATGACAGCAAACTTTTCAACCAAAATCTTCCAAGCCAGAAAAGCATGGACATCCACCTTCAGCATTCTTACACAAACAATTATCAGCCCAGAATTTTGTATCCTGTTAAGCTAAGCTTCAAAACTGATGGAGAAATCAAATCTTTCGCAGATATATAAGCACGGAGGAAATTCACCACAGTAAGACCAGCACTACAGGAAATACTTAGACCTATTCTCAACATTGACCACCACAATGGACCATCAACAAAGTAAACACTCAGAAGCTAAAGGTCAAAACATAACTTCCACAATGGCACAAAGGATAAAACTACAAAATGGACTTTCACAAAGTAATATGAATGTAGCCAGGCATTGTGGCGGGTGCCTGTGGTCCTAGCTACTTGGGAGGCTGAGGCAAGACAATCGCCTAAGCCCAGGAGTTGGAGGTTGCTGTGAGCTGTGTGATGCCATGGCACTCTACTGAGGGTGATAAAGTGAGACTCTGTCTCTACCAAAAAAAAAGAATAGATCTCCATCACACTTATCAATTCTCTCAATAAATATCAATGGACTGAATTCACCACTGAAGAGGCACAGGCTGGCTGACTGGATAAAAAAAGAGCACAAGCCATCCATATACTATCTCCAGGAAACACACCTAGTCCTGAAGGACAAATCAAGACTCAGGGTTAAGGGATGGAAAACAGTATTTCAAGAAAATGGAAGTCAGAAGAAAGGAGGGGTTGCAATTTTATTTTCAGTTACAAGTGGATTTAAGAAAGACAAAGATGGACACTTTATATTAGTCAAAGGAACAATTCAATTACTCAGATTTATGAAAAAGACCTTGACAGGGCTGAGCAATATGATATCCCATAATAGTCAGGGACTTTAACACCCCTCTGACAGAACTAGACAGACCCTCTAAACAGAAACTAAACAAAGATGTAAAGGGCTTAAATGTGACCCTAGAACAAACAGCATTAATAGACATATACAGAATACACCATCTCAAAGCTAAGGAATATACATTTTTCTCATCAGCCCATGATATGTACTCCAAAATTGACCACATCCTAGGATACAAATCAAACCTCAGCAAAATTAAAAGAATAGAAATTACACCTGTCTCTTCTCAGATCACAAGGCAATAAAGGTGGAACTCAACTCCAACAAAAACGTTCATCCCCACACAAAGACTTGGAAATTAAACAACCTTATGCTGAATGATAGTTGAGTTCAGAAAGAGATAAAAGAGGAAATTGTTAAATTATTCATACATAACAACAATGAAGACACAAGTTACCAAAACCTGTGGGATACAGCAAAAGGACTCTTAAGGAGGAAATTTATTGCATTACATGCCTACATTCAAAAAACAGAAAGAGAGTGCATCAATAAACTCATGAACCATCTTATGGAATTAAAAAAATAAGAACAATCTAATCCCAAACCCAGCAGAAGAAAAGAAATTACCCAAATTAAATCAGAGATGAATGAAATTAAAAATAAAAAAATGATTCAGAAAATAATGAAACAAAAAATTGGTTGTTTTTTTTCTTTTTTTTAGACAGAGTCTTTTTTTTTTTTTGAGATGGAGCCTCAAGCTATCCACCTGGGTAGTGCCATGGCATCACAGCTCATAGCAACCTCCAACTCCTGGGCTCAAGTGAGTCTCCTGCCTCTGCCTCCCAAGTAGCTGGGACCACAGATGCCCACCACAACGCCTGGCTATTTTTTTTTTTTTTGGTTGTAGCCATCATTGTTGTTTGGTGGGCCCAGGCTGGGGATTCGAACCCGCCACCTTAGGTGTATGTGGCTGGCGCCTTAGCTGCTTGAGCCACAGGCACCGAGCCATTGAGACAGAGTCTTTAGGAGTTTGTAGAGTTCCATGGCATCATACCTCACAGCAACCTCAAACTCTTGGCTTCAAGTGATTCTCTTGTTTCATCCTCCCCAGTAGCTGGGATAACAGGTGCCCTCCACAACACCCAGCTATTTTTAGAGCTGAGGTCTTGCTTTGGCTCAGGCTGGTCTCAAACCTGTGAGCTCAGGTTTGTGCTCATAGCACAGTGGTTACATTGCCAGCCACATACAGCAAGGCTGGTGGGATTGAACTCAGCCCAGGCTAGCTAAACAACAATGACAACTGCAACAAAAAATAGCCAGGTGTTGTAAAGGGGGCCTGTGGTCCCAGCCACTTGGGAGGCTGAGGCAAGAGAATCACTTGAGCCCAGGAGTTTGAGGTTGCTGTGAGCTGTGATGCCATAGTACTCTACCAAGGGCAACATAGTGAGACTGACTCAAAACAAACAAACAAACAATCAAAAACCTGTGAGCTTAGGCAATCCACCCACCTTAGCATCCCAGAGTGCTAGGATCACAGGAAAAGTTGTTTTTTAAAAAAAATAAATAAATAAAATCAATAAACCTTTGGCCAGATTAACTAGAAACAGAAAAATAAAATCTCTAATCATTCCAATCAGAAATGATAAAGGGGAAATAACAACAGATGCCACAGAGATACAAAAGATCATTTCTGAGTAATACAAGAAACTCTATGCCCAGAAATTTGATACTGTGGAGGAAAGGGATCAATACCTGGAATCACACCCTCTCCCTAGACTCAATCAAGAAGAAATAGATCTCTTGGCAGTGCCCATAGCTCAGTAGGCAGGGCATCAGCCACATACAGGAAGGCTGGTGGGCTCTAATCCTGCCCAGGCCAGATAAAGCAACAATGACAACTACAACAGAAAAATAGCCAGGTGTTGTGGTGGTGCCTATAGTCCCAGCTACTTGGGAGGCTGAGGCAAAAGAACTGCTTAAGCATAAGAGTTGAAGGTTGCTGTGAGCTGTGACGCTACAGCACTCTACCCAGGGCAATAGCTTGAGTCTCAAAGAAAAAAAAAAAGAAAAGAAATAGATCTCTTGAACAAACCTATTTTAAGAACTGAGATTGAAGAAACAATAAAAATTTTCCCAGCAAAAAGCCCTGGTCCAGATGGCTTCACACCGGAATTCTATGAAATCTTCAAAGAAGAGCTTATACTTGGTCAGGGTTTGGTGGCTCATGCCTGTAATCCTAGCACTTGGGAGGCCAAGGCAGTTGGATTGCTTGAGCTCACAGTTTAGAGACCAGCCAGAGCCAGAGCAAGACCTCATCTCTATAAATAGCCAGGCATTGTGGTGGGTGCCTTTAATCCCAGCTACTTGCAAGGCTGAGGCAAGAGGATCGCTTTAGCCCAAGAGTTTGAGGTTGCTGTGAGCTATGATGCCACAGCACTCTATTGAGGGTGACAAAATAAGACTGTTGCAAAAAAGAAAAAAAGAAAAAAAAAGAGCTTATGCCCAATTGCAGAAATTATTTGAAAAATTGAGACGAAATCTTCCTCAACATGTTCTACAAAGCAAATATCACTCTGATACCAAAACCAGGAAAACACCCATCTAAAAAGGAGAATTTCAGATCAATTTCACTAATGAATGTAGATGCAAAAATTCTCAATAAAATTCTAGCCAATAGATTACAGCTACACGTTAAAAAAATTATGGGCAAGGCTTGGTGGCATACACCTATAATCCCAGCACTCTGGGAAGCTGAGGTGGGTGGATTGCCTGAGCCAGAGTGAGAACCCACCTCTAAAAATAGCTGGGCATTGTGGTAGGTGACTGTAGTCTCAGCTACTTGGGAGACTGAAGCAAGAGAATCACTTGAGCCCAAGAGTTTGAGGTTGCAATGAGCTAAGATGCCACAGCACTCTACCAAGGGTGACAAAGTGAGACTCTGTCTCAAAACAATAAATAAATAAATAAAAATTAAAAAATTATTCATCATGATCAAATAGGTTTCATCCCCGTGACCTGTAATGCCACAGCACTCTGCTGAAGGAAACATAGTGAGACTTTGTCTCAAAAAAACAAAACAAAACAAAACAAACAAACAAAGCCAGTAGCATCAGCCTGTCAGAACTTTAGGCTGTACTACAAGGCCATAGTGATCAAAATAGCATGATATTGGCACAAAAATAGAGACATAGGCATCTGGAACCAAATAAAAAACCGTGAAATGAAATGAACATCTTTCAGCCACCTAATTTTTGATAAAACAAACACCAACGTACACTGGGGGAAAGAATCCCATTCAATAAATGGTGCTGGGAAAACTGGATAACCACATGTAAAATACTGAAACTGAACCTGCACCTTTCTCCACTCACTAAAATTGACTCAAGATGGATAAAAGATCTAAATCTAAGGCATGAAACAATAAAAATCCTCAAAGGAACTCTTGGGAAAACACTTGAAGTTATTGGACAGGGGAAAGACTTTATCAAGAAGACTTCAGTGGCAATTGCAACAATAACAAAAATAAACAAGTGGGACTTGATTAAATTGAATAGCTTCTGTACAGCTAAAGAGACAACAACCAAAGCAAATAGACAACCATCAGAATGGGAAAATATATTTGCATATTAAGATTTGGAGGCTCAGCGCCTATGGCTCAAGCGGCTAAGGCACCAGCCCCATACACCTAAGGTGGCGGGTTCAAATCCAGCCCGGGCCCGCCAAACAACAATGACGGCTGCAACCAAAAAATAGCCAGGTGCTGTGGCGGGCGCCTGTGGTCCCAGCTACTTGGGAGGCTGAGGCAGGAGACTCGCTTGAGCCCAGGAGTTGGAGGTTGCTGTGAGTTGTGATGCCATGGCACTCTACCCAGGGAGACAGCTTGAGGCTCTGTCTCAAAAAATAAAAAGATTTGGACAAAAGCTTGATAACTAGGATCTACAGAGAACTCAACTTAATCAACATAGAAAAAGCCTATAATCCCTTATATCAATGGGCAAGAGAGATGAACAGAACCTTTTCTAAAGAAGATAGAAGAATGGCCGGGCATGGTGGCTCAGGTCTATAATCCCAGCGCTTGGAAAGCCAAGGTGGGTGGATTGCCTGAGCTCATAGGTTTGAGACCAGACTGAGCCAGAGCAAGACCTCGTTTCTAAAAATAGCTGGGCATTGTGGAGGGCACCTGTAGTCCCACCTACTTGGGAGGCTGAGGCTAGAGAATCACTTAAGCCCGGGAATTTGAGGTTGCTGTGAGCTATGATGCCATGGTACTCTACCAAGGGTGATAAAGTGAGACTC
The DNA here is from genome assembly GCA_963575145.1 of Galago senegalensis. Lineage (NCBI taxonomy): Eukaryota > Metazoa > Chordata > Mammalia > Primates > Galagidae > Galago > Galago senegalensis. The sequence continues at coordinate 19,454 of CAUYTI010043088.1, read as the reverse complement.
TGTCTCAAAAAAAAAAAAAAGAAGAAGGAGAAGATAGAAGAATGGCTAACAAACATATTAAAAAAATGTGCATTGTCCCTAATTATGAGAGAAATGCAAATTGAAACCACCTTAAGATATCACCTAACCACAGTGAGAATGGCCCACATTACAAACTCTCAAAGCTGGCGTGGACGTGGAGAGAGGGGAACACTTTTACACTGCTAGTGGGACTGCAAAATAATGCAAACCTTTTAGAAGAAAGTATGGAGAATCCTCAAAGAACTCAAATTAGATCTCCCATTTGATCCTGCAATCCCATTACTGGGCATTTACCCAGAAAAAAAAGAAATCATTCTATCATAAGGCCATTTACCCTAGACTGTTTATCGCAGCTCAATTTACAATTGCCAAATTGTGGAAACAACCTAAATACCCACCAATCCAGAAATGGATTAACAAGCTGTGGTATATGTATACCATGGAATATTATTCAGCCACTAAAAAGATGGAGACATAATCTTTTGTATTAACCTGGATGGAGGTGAAACACATTCTTCTTTGTGAAGTATCACAAGAATGGAGAAACAAGAGTCCAATGTACTCAAATCTGATATTAGGACAAATGATGACCTAGTACATGGTGGGGGGTAGGGGAATGGGGAAGTGGAGAGAGGGGTGTGAAACACCTCTTGGAGGTGGAACATAGTTATAAGAGGGACGTTACCTAACAAATGCAATCAGTGCATTTCTCTGTACCCTCAATGAATCCCCTGCAATAAAATAAAAAACCAAAAAACCAACAACTACTTTTATTTTGTTTTGTTTTGTTTTATTTTATTTTTTTGAGTGCCATAGTGTCACTGCTCACAGCAACGTCAAACTCAAGAGCATCTTAAGGGATACTCTTGCCTCAGCCTCCCAAGTATCCGGGACTATAGGTGCCCACCACAACACCTGACTATTTTTAGAGATAAGGTCTCACTCTGCCTCAGGTCTCGAACTTGTGAGCTCAGGTAATCCACCGGCCTTGGCCTCCCAGAGTGCTAGAATAACAGGGGTGATTCTACTTTTATATGTACAGTTCAGTGGTATTAATTATAGCTACATTGTTGTGTAATAGATCTCTAGAACTTTTTCATTTTGCAAAACTGAAAGTCTATACTGGCCGAATGCCATCATGTCCTCATTTCTCTCTTCATCTACCCCCTAGCAACCACTATTCTACTTTCTGTTTCCATGATTTTAACTACTCTAGATATCTTTTTTTTTCTTTTTTTCTGAGACAGAGACTTACTGTGTCACCCTTGGTAGAGTGCGATGGTGTCACAGCTCACTGCAACCTCAAACTCTTGGGCTTAAGTGATACTCTTCCCTCAGCCTCCCAAGTAGCTGGGACTACAGGCATCTGCCACAATGCCTGTCTATTTTTGTTGTTCTTGTCATTGTTGTTTGGCAGGCCCTGGCCAGGTTAGAACCCACCAGCACTGGTGTATGTGGCCGGCAACCTAACCATTGAGCTGCACATTCCTGAACCTACTATAGATTTCTTTCCTTTTTTTTTTTTTTTTTTTTTGAGACAGAGCCTCAAGTTGTCCTGCTGGGTAGAGTGTCGTGGCATCACAGCTCACAGCAGCCTCCAACTCCTGGGCTCAAGCGAGTCTCTTGCCTCAGCCTCCCAAGTAGCTGGGAACACAGGCACCTACCACAAAGCCTGGCTAATATTTTTGGTTGCAGCCATCATTGTTGTTTGGCAGGCCCAGGCTAGATTCGAACCCACCACCTTAGGTATATGTGACTGGTGCCTTAGCCACTTGAGCCACAGGCGATGAGCTTCTTTTTTTTTTCTTTTTTGAGACAGAGTCTCACTTTGTCACCCTTGGTAGAGTGCTGTGATGTCACAGCTCACAGCAACCTCCAGATCTTGGTCTTAGGTGATTCTCTTGCCTCAGTCTCTAGAGAAACTGGGACTATAGGCGCCCACCACAATGCCCAGCTCTTTTTGTTGTAGTTGGGCTGGGACTGGGTTCAAACCTGCCACTCTCAGTATATGGGGCCAGAGTCCTACTCACTGACCCACAGGCGCCACCCTAGATTTCTTAGATATCTCATATCCAGTGACCATTTGTGACTGGTTTATTCCACTCAGCATAATATCCTCAAGATTTGTTGACATTGTTTCATGTGACAGGATTGCCTTCCTTTTCAAGGCACAGTAATATTCCATTTTGTGTGTATACACCACATTTTCTTTATCCATTCATCCAATGATGGACATTTGGGCTGCTTCCATCTCTTGGCTATTGAGTGCTACAATGAACATGGGGATGCAAATAACTCTTTGAGATTCTGCTTTCAATTTTTTTATATATACCCAGAAGTGGGATCATATGGTAGTTCTATTTTTCATTTTTTGAGGAATCTCCATATTGTTTTGTATGGTGGCCATGACATCTTACATGCCCATCAGCATTGCATAAGGGTTTCAATTTCTTCAGAGTTGTATCTTTGAAATATGTAGCAATTAACTGTGTGGGATTTGGGGTGTTTGGGAATTTTTTACTTTTTTTTTTGAGACAGAGTCTCACTTTGTCACTCTTGTTAGAGTGCTATACATCATAGCTCATAGCAACCTCAACTCTTGAACCCAAGCGAATCTCTTGCCTCAGCCTCTTGAGTAGCTGGGACTACAGGTGCCCACTACAATGTCTGTCTACTTTTTAGAGATGGGGGCTTGCTGTTCCTTAAGCTGGTCTGAGCTCAGGCGATCCACCCATCTCAGCCTCCCAAAGTGCTAGGATTATAGGTGTGAGCCACCATGCCTGGCCGTGGGGTGTATTTTTCATACAAACATTACTATTATTATTTTTGAGATAGAGTCTCACCATGTCATCCTTGGTAGAGTGCTGTGGTGTCACAGCTCACAGCAACCTCAAACTCTTGGGCTTAAGTGATTCTCTTGCCTCAGCCTCCTAACTACAGGAGCCCACCACAACACCCAGCTATTTTCCTGTTGCAGTTGTCATTGTTGTTTAGCTGGGTGTTGTAGTGGGCGTCTGTTGTCCCAGCTACTTGGGAGGTTGAGGCAAGAGAATAGCTTAAGCCCAAGAGTTTTAAGTTGGTGTGAGCTGTGACGCCGAGGGCAACATAGTGAGACTCTGTCTAAAAAAAAAAGAATAGTTTTTATGGAAATAATAGAACAGAGATCAACTAGTTTTTCCATCTGTATTTCCATCCTAACATTTGACTAAAGAAAAAGAGAAAGTAATAAACTTTTGTTTTTTGTTTTTTTTTTTTGAGACAGAGCCTCAAGCTGTCCCCCTGGGTAGAGTGCCATGGCATTATAGCTCACAGCAACCTCCAATTCCTGGGCTCAAGCGAGTCTCCTGCCTCAGCCTCCCAAGTAGCTGGGACTACAGGCACCCACCACAACGCCCGGCTATTTTTTGGTTGCAGCCGTCATTGTTGTTTGGCGGGTCCTGGCTGGGGATTCGAACCCGCCACCTTAGGTGTATGTGGCTGGCGCCTTAGCTGGTTGAGCTATAGGCGCCGAGCCAACTTTTGTTTTTCTTAATGTCATGAAGGCAAATTATGTTATTATTATTATTTTTTGGAGACAGAGTTTCACTTTGCCACCCTCCTTGGTAGAGTGCCATGGTGTCATAGCTCACAGCAACCTCAAACTCTCGGGCTCAAGCGATTCTCTTGCCTCAGCCTCCCGAGTAGCTGGGACTGCAGGTGCCCACTACAATGTCTGTCTATTTTTTAGAGACGGGGTCTTGCTGTTGTTCAAGCTGGCCTGGAACTCCTGAGCTCAGGTGATCTACTCACCTCAGCCTCTCAAAGTGCTAGGATTATAGGTATGAGCCACTGTGCCTGGCCCTGGGGTGTTTTTTCATACAAACATTATTATTTTTGAGACAGAGTCTATGTTACCCTCGGTAGAGTGCTGTCATGTCATAGCTCACAGCAACCTCAAACTCTTGGGCTTAAGTGATTCTCTTGCCTCAGCCTCCCAAGTACTTAGCATTATAAGTGCCTGCCACAAATGCCTGGCTATTTTCTTGTTGCAGTTGTCATTGCTGTTTAGCTGGGCTGGGTTGGGCTGGGCTGGATTCCAACCCGCCAGCCTTGGTGTATGTGGCTGGTGCCATAACCACTGTGCTATGGGCGCCATATTGGGTAAAAAAGTTTACACAAATTTTTAAATTCAGTGTAGATTAGGAAGAGTGTTTTTTAAATTTTATTTTTATGGCAGGTTAATGTGAGGGTACAATCAACTAAGTCACAATATTGAAACTCGTTAGGTAGAGTCCCTCTTGTGGTTATGTCCTACACACAAGGAAAGACACCAACCTGGCTCTGCGCCGTGGCTCAAGTGGCTAAGGCGCCAGCCACATACACCTAAGGTGGCGGGTTCGAATCCAGCTGCCAAACAACAATGATAGCTGCAACCAAAAAATAGCCGGGCATTGTGGTGGGCGCCTGTAGTCCCAGCTTCTTGGGAGGCTGAGGCAGGAGACTTGCTTGAGCCTAGGAGTTGGAGGTTGCTGTGAGCTGTGAGGGTACGGCACTCTACCCAGGGCAACAGCTTGAGGCTCTGTCTCCAAAAAAAAAAGAACAGCAACCTGAGTCAGCTCTGGGAGATTGACAGCGGTTGACAGGAGAGGGCAGTTACCTGCCCCGGTTTTGTATGATCCTTAATAATTTCTTTGTTCAGAAGTTAGCCTCTTTTCTCTGCCACAGTCATATTCTTCTCTCTCCTTACTTACTCTAAAGGTAGGAGTGACTGAGGTATTTCTGTCACAGGTGGGATGAAGCTAAGATAGGAACACCACATAGGGATAATTGGATAGGCTAAATGTTATTTATTACCATCATTACTGCTTTGGAGATGCTCAGATGTAAGTGGAAAAGGAGTTAAAAAACTCTAGGGCCAAATTTCCTGGAATGAATCTGGACTTCTCCAGTTAACTATGTATGTGATCTTGAGCTTAATTTCTCTATGCTTCAGTTTCCATTTTCATAAAATGACAATGCTTACAGCACCCATTTCATGGCGTTTTTTGGAGTAAACGAATTTGATAAGCACTTAGTGCAAACTCTGGGCATACAGTAAGTGCTATGAAAGTGTTAGGGTTAGTAAAATACAGGCGGACGGAGGCTGGTAATAGGTAGAGCAGCGTGTTCAGCGTCACCTTTGAAGGGCTGAGCATGTATGTAGATGGTGTTCTTGTGTCCTTAGTGTGCTAGAGGACCTAGCCTTAGCGTGTTCTAGGTGTTAGTAAGCAGCCTCGCTCCCTCGGTAGGATGTGTGCGCGTTGTAGTTTAATGTTAGCACCTCCACCAGGCAGCTATGTCTGCGGGCTGCACGTACTGTGTCGCTTGAAGGAAGGTGTTGGATATCCCTGACTGTGGAGGTGACTCTATTTAATGCGTTATAACACATCTAAGAACCGAATAGGTTCTGTCTACTCCTAGCGTTTAGGTGCAGGCGGGAAGAGCTCCGAGGGACAGCCGGAACCGCGTCTCGGGGCGTGTAGTGGGAGGCGGCGCTGCACAGCTCGGAACGTAGAGGGGACCGTGGGCTCCACACCTGCCGGGGCAACGGGAACCGAGCTCGGGCATGCGGAGGGAGCGCTGTGCCAACCTCCCGGGCCAGCGCGCCAGCCACCGCGAGCTCACGTGTGTGTACCGGGAGGACCGGTCCACACCTCCTCCCGGCAGCGACGACCGCGAGTTCGGTGCGTGCGGTAGGAGGTGTCGTTACACACTTCCTGTGGGTCTCGCCGACCGCGGCGCGTTTCCGGTGCCGGCTGGAGCCCGGGTCCGAGCCCCCGCCCCGCTCGCCGGCCCCGCCCCGCCCCGCCCGCGCCCCGCCCCCCGCTCGCCGCGCTCCGAGCCGGGCGCGCGGAGCTCGGGGCGCACGGAGCGGCGCGCGCCGGTCGGCCGAGCCAGGCTGGCGCCCCCGCCCCCCGCCTCACCCCGCCGCCCGCCTTCCCCGCTCCATTTGCCTTCGGTGCCCGGGCCTCCGGCCGCGCTCCTCCCGCCCTCTCACCCCTCCGTCCCGCCCCGTCCAGCCCCAGCTGCCCGGCGTCCGCAGCTCCCCCCCGCAACTCCCAGCCGCCCGCGTTCCTATGGACAGACGCACAGACACCTGCAGGTGGGTGAGAGCCCGCGCGCGGAGCGGGGACGAGCGCGCCGACGCTGCGACCCGGGCGGGGAGCCCCTTTGTGTGGGGGGCGGCCGCGCGGGCGGCTGCTCTGCTTTCCCCTCGGCAGCCGCGCAGTGACCCGGCCGAACCCTCCTTTTGTCTCCTGTGAGGGGAGCGAGGCCGGAGTGAGGGCAGAGACCCGGGCGGCCGGCCGTCGGCGGCGGCGGGCTGGGCGGGCGTGAGGGGCAGCGAGCTCCGGCGGCCGCTCTGGTCGGGCTGCCGGGGCCGGCCCCCGGCCCGGTGGCTCTTGTCGCCGGGGCGGCCGCGGGCGCGCTGCGTGGGTCTAGCTCTGCTCCTGCTCCAGCTCTGCTCTTGCTCCTGGGTCTGTTGGAGGTGGGAACGAGGGCGGGAAGGAGGAAGAAAAGATCTGCCCTCGTAGTTTCCAAGTCTTGAGATGGTTGTGGAGGAAGAGAGGTGGCTCGGGGCTGTGCCCGACTGGCTTCCCTCCTCGGGAGGCACACCGAGGTGCGTGTGGGGCGTGTGTGCAGGAACGTGCACCGCTGCGCTCCCTTATTTATTGTTTCTAACGGAGGAGGGCTTTCTCCGAAAGGCTCTTCTGCGCCCCCCCCCCCCATTGGAGGCTGCGCACAGTGGCGTGTGTTTGTTATCAAATACATCAAGAAATGTATCCCCTGGGAAGCCAGGGGTTGGACTGACCAACATCAAATCAAAATCAAACCAGAGCAGAGGATATTTTTGGTTTTCTCATGGCTTTCTTTCCTTTTTTAAGGTTAGATAGCAACTTAAAGGAAGAGAACATGGCTGTGATTTTTACAATTATGTGTATTTATTATTTTTTTTCCTGAAGTTTTGGAGTAAAGTTTTGTTTTTCCCCCAGACTTGTTAGGATTAACATGACGGAATCTTCTGCCTATTAAACAGTTAACTAGCGAGTCGGGTAGTGACTGCTTCCGTGGTGCTTAAACTGGAGTGCGGTAAACAATGCTCTACCTTTTATGCTGTTTTAAGATACGAGATGTTTCACAACATAGGAGAACAACATGGATGCTAGAATTGATTTTTCCAGCTATTATTGTGCTTCTCGTACTTCGTATATTTAGGTTTTATATGTAGTGACCCAAAGGTTGGGTTGTATATGTGGGGTACAGTATTTTGAAAATTAGTGAGAAGGAGATAGTTTTGATTTCTCTTAAATTACCTAGCTAAGTTTCTCTAGGAAAAGTTGCTCTGTATTTGTAGATATTTAAATAATAAATGATTTCGAATAATTACTAATTGTAACAGATTTCTTGATGCAAGTATGGGTTTCTGTCTTTGTATTTAATCTCGATCTGCTGCTCACTTCTGGAAACTTTTTTTGTTTTTTTTTTTTGCTTAAACTGAGACTCTATTGACAAACTTAAGTTTGACAGTTATCAAGACCTTTTTTTTAAAAGCAATTTGGGGGGGGGCATGCCGATGATTATATGTAGGAAATGGAGGCTTTCTTTCACAAAAAGCATTACCATCTAAACTTGAAGGAAAAACAGTATGGTGGAAAATTATTTGTTGTTTAAATTTCCATCAAGTAAAATGTAGAAATTAACCAGAAAACAACATACAGTTTAATACATTTTAAATTAGGCAAATTGATTTTTGCCATTATAAAAAGGGATAGTTTAATATGCCTAACGTAGATTCTTGCCCTAGTTACATTAACAGATTATTGCATACCTAATTTTATAAGTGTCTGGTATGTATGTGTATGCACACTTAAAACCTACCAATGATCAAGCCAACCCCTTTGAACTGATCAAATTGTATTCCTGCTTTGACTTCTAGTGTGAATTAGGTAAGTGAATTTAAATCTACACAATGGCACAGAGCTTTGTGTGTGGCTCTGTGCCTTTGTAGGCCCTTGACCAGTGTTCCTGTTCTTTTTCCATTAAGAATAGCCCAAAGAGGAAAGGTCTTGAAATTTGGTCAGCCTTTATCATGAGTGGAGTTCTAGACTATTCATAGAATCTAGGTCTTAGATATCCCTTTTTTGGATCTTAGATATACATACTCTTTATTAGTTAGCTCTTCAAGGTATCAAAAAAGATAAATTAACAAATTGAATGGCTTATTTATGTATTTACAAGGCAGGCAGTGGTAGTGATAAGATTTAACAAAGAGTCACTGTATAAACATTGACAGAGTGTGGCCTGTATTGAGAATTGTTTTGACAAAGTTGTAGTTGTGCCCAACAGTTTTCTGGGATGTCACTGTAGTCTTTATGTGGGCTGGCTAAAAGATAATATCTATTTTTTTTTAACTGATATATAGATATTATTTGCTTTCTGTATAATTAATGGTACTATTTTAGTGTAAACTAGAAGCATTCCAGAGAACCTTAACATTTCCAACTGATTTCCCTTCTGGTAAGTTGGTGCTTAGGAAGGCATATAAATTATTTTTTATTTTTCATGGTTGACATTTTTTCCTGCTACTTTTTATCTTCTGACAAATACATGCTACTTACAGAAAATTTGAATTTGTACAAAATTGGATTTTTGAATATAGCTGACATTTAGCAACTTCTTCTTCTTCTTTTTTTTTAAACAACGCTAAATTGTCTGCAGTTACATTTGATAGGCTTTCCAAACCATGGACTTCTCTAGCATTTTCCTGTTTATTGGTTATCAGTGTGGTATCATTAAAGGAAACTTAAAATGGCCACTTTGTGTAAACTGGAACCCACAAATGAGTAATGTTATCATTCGTAATAAATGGAAAACAGAAAAGTGATAATTTCATTCTTTGTACCATTACAAAGACATTTAAGTCCCTTTTTTTTTTTTATTAGCCTGGTGGGGAAGCAGGTCTGACCATGAGAGGTGTAGATCTGACCTCTCATTCCAGCTTTTTTCTTTTCTTTTTTTTTTTTTTATCATCATGCATTGTTTAAGAACATTACAAACCCCATGCTGCTCGCCAAAAATGCAGAATTCATCCTTGGATTAATATTCTGGTACCAGATGTATGAGGCTGGCTCTAAGTAAGCTTTTTCTCTTAAGTACTGTCAAAAATAGAGAAGCTGAAGATTGGAGAGAAGCCATTTATTTTGAACAGTTTGTTTTCTGACAGTTTGTGTCTGTAAAGAAACCTGCTCATAATATTTACTTAGGAGATCTACATAGTTGCCTAAAGAAGCCCCACAGGTTTCTTTTTTTTTTTCTTTTAAAAAAGTTTCCACTGAGCTTCACTCTTATATGATAACTTCTTGACTTTGCTTCTGATTAGTTGATTTATGGAGTTTATTTACCAGCATGATTGGAGAATTCTTTTGCTAGACTGAAATTGCACTCTGCCTGTGCTCTGGTCCGTTTCCTAGGTAACAAATGCACTGCATAGATTCCATAATGAGGACTGTGGTTGGCCAGTTACTGTGTAAATTCTGTTGTTTGGTAAAGCTTAGTCTCATATTCAAATAAAGGTCAAGAAACCAACAGTACTAAAAATGCAAATTTTTGAATTTTGTATCCAATGCCAACAAAGTTTAATAGGCTTTTCTGGGGAAAGGCAGATTATGCAGCCGTATTCAAGTTTGTTTTGCAAAGTCTTACACTTAAATAGTTGGAGAGCATTTTTCTCTGTTGCATACTTGTAATGCTAATGATCTAGTGGCAAAGAGGATATATTTCAGAAACATGTTATCTAACACACCTACAAATAATATAGAAAGTAAAGGGTTGTGGCCTAGGACATGAGCAATACTTTTGTATTGAAAGAAAAGTAACGTATCAAAAGAAAAATTTATACAGTTTGCATGAAATGTAATTCTAAAAAATTATAAGAAGACATTAAAACATTTAAGGCATTTTTACCATTAAAAATCTTACCATAAAATGAAGCCTCTTTACTCTAGCTTTTTTTCTTTCTCCTCTGTCTGAGCTTTGGCCTGGAAAGGGCCAGAGTTCAGGTCTCTTCTTGGTAGCTGCAAATTAAAGAATAGCTTTTCCTTTTGCCTTCTTCTCCTGTTAAAATACATAGGCCTCTGTGTTAGGACAAGAAGTAGTATGTGATGGTAGTTGAATGGATGGTAGTTATTAGCTGTTTGTTAAAAAAAAAAAAAAAAGCAAAGAACCAGAATTCCATTAAAACCCATTGCAAATATGTTTTTATTTGATGCTTGAAAATGTTTTTGTTTGTTAATGAAGATTTTGTTAGCTGAGCATTAAAAGAAAACATGCACATTCTTTTTTAATTCTAAAGGTTTATCCAAAGTTGCCTGCATTACTTTCCCCTTGCCTTGTTGGATTGTTCTGGAGTCTTCATTTACCAAAAGGTTAACTTACTTTCTTTTCTTTTCTTTTCTTTTTTTTTTGAGACAGAGCCTCAAGCTATCCCCCTGGGTAGAGTGCTTTGGCATCACAGCTCACAGCAACCTCCAACTCCTGGGCTCAAGCTAGTCTCCTGCCTCCACCTCCCAGGTAGCTGGGACCACAGGCACCCGCCACAACGCCCGGCTATTTTTTGGTTGCAGCCGTCGTTGTTTGGCGGGCCTGGGCTGGATTTGAACCCGCCACCTTAGGTGTTCATGGCTGGTCCCTTAGCCACTTGAGCCATAGGCACTGAGCCTGGCCAGTTGGACTTTAGCAAGCATCATGCAGTGGAGGCTTGGAAAATGCTTAGACATTGGGGGAAATACTGCCCTGAGGCCGTTATAGGAGGGTAAGGAAGTATAGGAGTAGGAGAGGTCATGTGGAGAAGACTCAGGGTGCCAACTGGTGACCAGTCCTTACACTGCCAAACATGTGAGTTGAGGCCATCTTTGAACTTCTACCTTAGCTGACTTTGCAGCTGAAAGTAGCTATATGAACAAGTCCAGGGAAGAAACTGCCCTGAAAACCCATAGCATTGTGAAAAACAGATTTTGTTTTAGCCACTGAATTTTTAGGTGATTTGTTACACAGCAATTTTTTTTTTTTTAAAGATAGAGTCTCACTTTGTCGCCCTGGATAGAGTGCTGTGGCGTCACAGCTCACAGCAACCTCAAACTCTTGGGCTTAAATGATTCTCCTGCCTCAGCCTCCCAAGTAGCCAGCATTACAGGTGCCTGCCACAATGCCTGGCTATTTTTTTGTTGCAGTTGTTTAGCTCAACTGAGCCAGATTGAAACCCACCACCCTCTGTGTATGTGGCTGGCACTGCAACTACTGTGCTACAGGTGTGAGCCAGTTACATAGCAATATTAAGCTGACTCAGAATTGATATGAAATCATGTGTTTACACAGTGGACTGCTGTATAGCAGTGAGAGCGAACAGTCGACAACTGCGTGCACCAATATGTATGAATCTCACAGACATATGTTGTGCTCAAGAAGCCAGACACAGCGGAGTTTGTACTGTATTTCTGCATATGTATAAAGTCCCCAAACTGGCAAAACCAATCTGTTCTGTTAGAAGCAGGAGTAGTAGCAACCCTTGGGGGAGTAGTGACTAGAAAGAAGGAAGTGGAGGCTTCTGGGGTGCAGGAAGGATTGTTTCTTGATCTGGTTGCTGGTTAAATAAGTGTCTTCTGCTCTGAAATTATGATATATCAGCAAGTTCACTTATTATTGTCCTTATCTGATTGTGTATTTCAATATAACGGAAAAAATATGGCCTCTGTATGTGGCTTCTCTTGAGATTGACCTCCTTTGGGGGTCTCTCCTTTATCCCCACTGATGTTCTATATTTGATTTGGATTCTAGTCTCCCACAGTTTCCCACCTAAAGGCTCTTAGTAGGTCCTAATGGTCTTACAGTGTCCAGAAGCCTGAGAAGCTTTACTCGTTCTTACATACAATTTCACTTAAAAGGTATCCTCTCTTTCTGAGAGTAGTTTTCTATAATTTCTTTTTCCCAACTCTCAGAGACATTAGAACTCTTCCTGTTGCTAATCCCGTGTGGGTGCTAGTTTTTTGGGTATTTTTTCCCCAGACAGCTTATCTGGAACTCATGGGTCTACTTTATCACCTAATTGGGTTGAACAACTTTTGTTATATTCTACCTATTTTTGTTATCTTCTGCCATCTGTAGGTTCCCTCCCCAGATAATTGTAGATACACTTGAAATTGTAAGATAGAATATGGAGAGGTTGTTTGCATACTTTTCTCAGTTTCCCCCAAAGATAACTTTTTGTAGAGCTGTATTTATAATAGTGCAGCCAAGATATTGACATTTTATGGGCTGAGTTGTGGCCCTCCAAGTTCTTTTTTCTTTCTTTTTTTTTTTTTTTTGGCCCTCAAGTTCATATGTTAAAGCCCTTACCCCCAATACCTCAGAATATGACTATATTTGAAGATAGGGTATTTAACAGGGTGTTTAAGTTCAGAAGAGGCTGATAGAGTGGGCCCTAATCAATTTAGTCTGGTGTCTTTATAAGAAGAGGAAGTTTGGACACACACAGAGGTATGGGGGTGCACACAGAGGAAAAACTGTGTGGGAACACAGTGAGAAGGTGGCCGTCTGCAAGCCAAGCAGAGAGGCTTCAGAAGAAACTAAGCATGCTAACAGCTTGGTCTTGGAATTCTAACCTCCAGAATTGCCAGAAAATAAATTTCTGTTGTTTCAGGCAATGGGTTTATAGCATTTTGCTGTGGTAGCTGTAGCAAACTAATTCATTGATATTGTTAAAATGCACCACTGTTACTTAGATTTCCAGTTTCACTGATGCTCACTGTGTGTGTGTGTGTGTGTGTGTATGTGTGAGTGCTAAGTTCAATACAGTTGTGTTACCTGTTTAGGTTCCTGTTTCTGCCGGCCTCTCCATCTCTTCCTCACCCCTATTCCTGTAACCTGTTTGTATGATTAGATTTGAGGAGAGTCCAGAACTCAGCGTCTGCTACCATCCTGGTGCTTCACCCTCTTGCTTGCTTAGAAGTGCTTGGTTTATTTTTAAGTAAGGTATTTTTTGTTGTCGTTGTCTTGGAAGACTATTTTTTCCTTTTTTTAAATTTCAGATTAGTATGAGGGTACAAATGATTAGGTTACAATGTTTGCATTTGTTAGGTAAAGTCCCTATTGTGGTTGTGTTCTGCCCCTAGGAGCTGTACCCATTAGGTGGGAGCACACCAGGCCTCCTCCCTCCTCTCTCCTTCTCACCTCCAGCTTGAATTGAATCGAGTTTTTCTCTGGTGTGAGCATGTATTAGTTTGTCTACTGGCTTCAGATTAGTATTGAGTACATTGGATACTTTTCCATTTGGAAGACTATTTTTTTCCCTATTGATCAAAGGGGGCAAATATCTGATTAGGTAAGAATGGGTGAGATATGCAAATAAGTTGATTTATTAACAGCTTTTCTAGTTTATCTGGTTTATAGTGACAAGCCAATACGTACTTGTTGCAGGGATTTAATTTTTTTTAAAATTACTTAGATTGTTAACATTTTCAATACAAATCTGGTTCAGCGGTTTATTTTATCTGGCAGCTTCAGAAAACAAGGAGCTCTACATTAGTGGAGTTCCCATATAACTGAAGTTTACCTCCTGGACAAAACTTTAAAGATTTTAATCATTTTTAGTGAAGAAAGTCCTCAAATGTAGTTTAATTTAAGTGAGGGTAGCAGTTTAGTTCTTTTTTGGAGATCTGGCAAAGAAATTCTTTTCTGCCATCTGGATGAACTCAAGCAACTTGAAAAATTTACTTAAGTTTTCAGCTCTGAAGTTTTGCAACTTTAGGCCAGTTTTCTTTTTTTTTTTTCTTTTAAGACAGAGTATCTCTCCCTTTGTTGTCCTTGGTAGACTGCCATGGCACCTTAGCTTACAGCAACCTCAAAACTCTTGGGCTCAAGAGAGCCTCTTGCCTCAGCCTCACAAGTAGCTGGAACTACAGGCACTCACCATATACCCAGCTAATTTTTAGAGATAGGATCTCGGGATCTCGCTGTAGCTGGTCTTGGACTCCTCAAGCAGGGACTCCTCAAGCAGTTCACCAGTCTTGGCCACCGAGGGTCCTAGGATTACAGGTGTGAACCACTGTGCCTGGCTGATTTTAGGCCAATTTTCTACAATTCAAGAAAGGATCAATCCTCCCACCTGACATGCCCTTAAAGATTGACTGATTTAGGTTTGGCACCTGTAGCTCGTGGTGCCAGCAACATACACTGGAGCTGGTGGGTTCGAGTCTGGCCCAGGCCTGCCAAACAACAGTGACAACTACAAGCAAAAAATAGCTGGGCATCGTGGCTGGTGCCTATAGTCCCAGCTACTTGGGAGGTGGAAGCAAGAGAGTTGCTCAAGCCCAAGAGTTGGAGGTTGCCGTGAGCTGTGATGCCACAGTTCTCTACTGAGGGCAACAGCTTAAGACTCTGTCTCAAAAAAAAAAAAAAATTTACTGATTTACCAAAATGTTGTTTAGACAGCTTTTGAAGATTTTTTAAGTTTTTAAACAAATACTGATTAAGACTTATATACATAACATGCATAAATCTTATGTGTAGAGTGGAGTAGATTATTTTCCCCTTTTATTTTTAATTGATAATTCTACATGTTCATGAAATACAGTGACATTTCCATACATGCATACAATGTATAATGATCAAATCAAGGTAATTAGCATACTCATCACCTCAAACATTGATCATTTCTTTGTGTTGTGAACATTCAGAATCCTCTCATCTACCCTTTTGAAGATATACAATAAATTCTAGTTAACCATATACCATCGTGCTGTGGAACACCTGAGTTCCGTTCCTGTTCTAGCTGCGATCTTGTATGTGTTAGCCAACCCTCACTCTATCCTCTCATCCCAGTTCTTCTTCTTTTTTTTCTTTAGAGGCAGAGGCTCACTTTAGCTCATAGCAACCTTCAACTCCCGGGCTTGGGCAATTCTCTTGCCTCAGCCTCCCAAGTACCTGGGGCCACAGGCCCCTGCCACAATGCCAGCTATTTTTTTGTTACAGTTTTTGGCCGGGCTGGGTTCCAACCCTCCACCCTTGGTATGTGGGGCCGGCACCCTACCCACTGAGCCACAGGCATCGCCCCTCTCATCCCACTTCTAATGCTCTCAGTTCTACTTTCTACTTCCATAATCTCAAAAAAATTTTTAGCTCCTACTTATGATTGAAAATATTTGGTGTTTATCCTTCTGTGCCTGTCTTATTTCACTTAATGCAATATAACCCAGGCTCATCTATATGGCTGTGAATGACAGGATTTCATTCTGTCTTTATGGCTGAATAATACTCCATTGTGTGTGTATACTCATTTTCTTTGTGGAGGACATTCAGGTTGCTTCTGTATCTTAGCTATGTGGATAGCAGTGCAGTAAGCATGAGGGTGCAGGTGTCCCTCTGGTATACTGAGTTCCTTTTCTTTGGGTATATTAATATAATTAATATAATATATATTAATTATATATTAATTAATTAATTAATATAATTAATATTAATATAACCAGTACTGGATTGCTGGATTGTATAGTAGTTTTATTTTTAGCTTTTTGAAAAACCTCCACGTTGTTTTCTGTAATAAACAGCTTTTGAAAATTTTTGTGAAAATTCGTTAATAGCTGGAGATATTCCTATTCTACCTTTAGAGCAGCATTTTAAGGAATGTTATGTTTTTGAAAGCTAATGGTAATATTCTAGTGTAGTTCTGTAAGTATTTTCCTTTTGAATATAGTCAGTGGATATGAATATATTCAATGAAAAGTGTATATTCTTTTCTTCTTTTTTTTTTTTTTTTTGAGGCAGAGTCTCACTTTGGCCGTGGTTCACATCTCATAGCAACCTCAGACTCTTGGGCTCAAGTGATTCTCTTGTCTCAGCCTCCCAAGTAGCTGTGAGCATAGGCGCCCACCATAACACCCAGCTATTTTTAGAGACCAGGCTCAGGCTGGTCTCTAACTTGTAAGCTTAGGCAGTCCACTTGCCTCAGCCTCCCAGAATGCTGGAATTACAGGTGTAAGCCCCTTGCCTGGTGAAAAAGTATATATACTCTTATAAATAATATCCTGCCTATGAATATATTTCACTTATGAAAAGAAAATATTTGGTATATGAATACCTTCTTGATATGGATATCTATGTGTGTGTGTGTTTTAAATTGTTTTTTGGCCAATAGGCTGGCTTTTTTTCTGTTAAGAATCTTACCACAAGGTAAATTTCTCATAATACATTTTTCTAATGATGTGTTTGTAAATTGATAAAGTATGAAGTCTTCACTTTCCATTAATGAAGTTATTGCATCAGAACTTTAGGGTTTTCCCCATTTAAATTATTTTTGGTGTTGGGCGGCGCCTGTGGCTCAGTGAGTAGGGTGCCAGCCCCATATACTGAGGGTGGCGGGTTCAAACCCAGCCCCGACCAAACTGCAACAAAAAATAGCTAGGTGTTGTGGTGGGCGCCTATAGTCCCAGCTACTCAGGAGGCAGAGGCGAGAGAATTGCCTAAGCTGGAGGTTGCTGTGAGCTGTGACACCATGGTACTCCTTTTGGGTATAGTCAGAATAAGACTCTGTCTCTAAAAATAAGAAATAAATAAATAAATTATTTTTGGTGTCAAAATTCATTTTGTTGATTTGCCTTAATATTTTTCTTAGTTGACGCTTTCCTGTAAATCATCAAATAAATGTTTTATTTAGTTGTGTAAGATCATAGTGTTGGCCTGAGAAATTATGCATATCCCTACACAAATAAACAGTATTTTTGTGGAAAATAAATGTAGTTCTGTACAATTTTTTTTTTTTTTGAGACAGAGTCTCCCTTTGTCACTTTTAGTAGATTGTGGTGGTGTCATAGCTCACAGCAACCTCAGGCTCCTGGGCTTAAGCAATTCTCTTGTCTCAGCCTCCCAAGTAGCTAGGACTATAGGTGCCCACCACGGCGCCCAGCTATTTTTAGAGACAAGATTTCACTCTTGCTCAGGCTGGTCTTGAACTCATTAGCTCAGGCAATCCTTCCCCTCCCCCCCCTCCCGCCTCAGCCTCCCAAGTGGTGGGATTATAGGCGTGAGCCACCATGCTTGGTCTTATACAATTTTTTTTTTTTTAGAAAGTGGTATACTGGGTGGCACCTGTGGCTCAGTGGGTGTGCTGGCCCCATATACAGAGGGTGGCGGGTTCAAACCCAGCCCTGGCCAAACTGCAACAACAACAACAAGGTATACTTTAAAAAGGTCATTTTGACCATATGAAAACTTACATTTCATTTTTAAAAAAATGAAATTAAAAAAGAGGGAGAAGTCCAAAGAACGTATTTGCAGCAGGTGCTGGTCTGGCCTAGGTAAACTCAGGCCACAGGAGGCAGTGGTTCCAGTGCATGGTTCCAGTGCATGGTTCCAGTGCAGAGTGGGAAGACACAGACCTTAAAGTGAGAAACAAGGATGAATGAGCAATACCAAGTTGGTAGGCCACCAAGAAGGAGCCAACCAGGGCTGCAGTGGAGAATAACAGGGATGGCCTCTTTCAATCAAATCTTGAGTCAGTGAAGAAAATCCTCCATTTCAGACTTTAAAAAATCAAAGAGAGTTAGTGCCTCACCCCACTGGAAGGCTAGCATTTCAGGCAGAGGAAACTGGCACAGAGAGGGACGGGAGTGGCATAGCATAATACACAGAAGAGCCAAAATTAGAAACCTTAGAGGCAGACCTCTGATAGCTATTTATGATTTCTAATAACTGTTTGTTAATAAGTCTAGCATGGGGGGCTTACATACAGCAGGTCCTAATGAAAATCACTCTGTCTTGAACAAAAAAAAGAAAATATTTACATTAATATGATAGAGAGTTAATGCATTTTTTTTTCCTTGAGACAGTCTCAAGCTGTCGCCTTGGGTAGAGTGCGGTGGCATCACAGCTCACAGCAACCCCCACCTCTTGGACTTTTAAGTGATTCTCTTGCCTCCACCTCCCAAGTAGCTGGGACTACAGGCACCAGCCACAATGCCTGGCTATTTTTTGTTGCAATTGTCATTGTTGTTTAGCAGGCCTGGGCTGGGTTTAAACCCTCCAGCCTTGGTGTATGGTGCTGGAACAACTGTGCTACAGGTGCTGAGCCAGAAACTTTTTATTAACCTACTAAATCAGCAAAAATATAAAGTGAAATACTATTTATTTCTTGCAAGTGAAAAGGAAGAGTAGAGAAAATTATTCTTGTATGTATTACTGATGGGAATAGAGTATTAATCTTTTTTCTTTTTAAAACTTTGAAATATAATATACTTAACAAAAGTTGAACATATCAATGTGTGCAGTTGATTAATTTTTACATATTGAAGACTAACATTCAGATTAAAAAGCAAGACATTACTGGCATCCCCTGTGCTCCTTCCAGTATTTATCGCAGCCTTTTTGAAAGAAAAAAATACTATCCTAACAGATTTCTCAGGCATGGGGTATACGTACTCAGCTTTAGTAGTTATTGCCAGTTTTCCAAAGTAACTATATAAAAAGAAAAGAAAAAAATGAATAAAACCCAAAGTAGCTGTATCAATTTATACTCTACCAGCAGTGTGTAAGTGTTGCAGTTGCTCTACTTCCTCTTAATTTTCATTTTGAAAAGCAATGTGACAGAATGTATTAAGAGCCACAAATATATTCACAACAGTTTGTCTAGTAATTTTACTAATTGAAAAGATGGAAAAAGATACATGCACAAAAATATTAAATGAAATAGTCCAAATCTGGCCTGCAGTGACCCAGAACTCTTTGTTGTCTGTGGCTGCTTTTGTGCTGCAGTAGGAGAGTTATGATAGAGACCTTGCAAAGCAGAAAATATTTATGGTCTGATACTCTGCAGAAAAAGTTTGCTGACCCCTACATTAAAGCATTGTTTAGAATAGTAAATAATTGGCAGTAACCAGTATGTCCAAAATTATTTGATGAATTCCTGGATAAAACTAAATATAACCATTTAAAAGGATACTCAGAGATTATTTAACCTGAAAATATTTATCGGGCATTTGGCATGTGTTAGGTACTTTTCTAGAAGCTAGGAAACGAGTAAAGACAAAATACCTGCCCTCAGAGAACTTAAATTTTATTAGTTAAGATGGAGAATAAACTTGTAAAGAATAAATAAATGAAATAACATGTAAGGATTAAATGTTAAGAACAAAACAGTAGGAGGGGGAGATGTGAAATATTTCAGGTCTTGATATTTTAAATAAGGTTGCCAAGGAAGATCTCACTTAAAAAGTGGCTTTTGGCTCGGTGCCTATAGCTCAACCGGCTAAGGCGCCAGCCATGTACACCTAAGGTGGAGGGTTCGAATCCCCAGCCCGGACCCGCCAAACAACAATGACGGCTGCAACCAAAAAATAGCCGGGCGTTGTGGCGGGCGCCTGTGGTCCCAG
>CAUYTI010043085.1:0-44238 GCA_963575145.1 Galago senegalensis | reverse complement strand
AAACAAAAAATAGCCAGGCATTGTGGCGGGCACCTGTGGTCCCAGCTACTTGGGAGGTAGATGCAGGAGACTCGCTTGAGCCCAGGAGTTGGAGGTTGCTGTGAGCTGTGATGCCACAGTATTCTACCCTGGGTGACGGCTTGAGGCTCTGTCTCAAAAAAAAAAAAAAATCTAGGCCGCTGAAATTTTTTTCTGTAGGCTGATCTCGCCTGGAGGCCAAGATTCAGTGATGTTCAGATAGCCCTTCAAGTAGTTCACTGGGTTCCACTGTTCCCGTTTGATAGAGGGGAAATAAAAATCTAGTGCTTAGACATTTCTCCTAGGCCCTCAGGAGGACTAATACTCCACTTACAGTACAGATAAAGTAAAATCCTTGGATTCAAATTTACATTTGGAAACTCCAAATAGGGCTGCAAGCGTTTTTCCTAAAAGTGAAAGAAACCTGGCAACCACAAAACTTTGTTCAATCCTTGAAATAGCACATTCGTTATGAAGGTGATTATCCAGGAAGGGCCGTAAATTAAATGGGAGTCTCCCATCTCTGGCTCTCCTTACACACACAAACCCAGAATTGGTCTCCACGGCCATCAGCTTGCAGTTGAAGTGGGTGTGCGTGTGGTACAGCTGCCACAGCTGTCAGCAAGTGGTCAGGCTGAGGCACCTCTGCCATCCTCCCATCCCTAGTAGCTGAGGTCTCCCACCCCGTTCAGATGCTGTGAGGAAGAAAGGGCTTTGAGACCGTCATGGGGGAAGCTCAATTGCTCCTCAACCCTTCTGTCCTCTGCTCGTTTGCCCTCACCTGTGAGCTACCAAAGGTACTGGCAGGACCTTCCCTCGGGTGTGGGGAGAAGCAGGGGGAGACAGCGAGCTCTTTCTCTTCGGATGCTGTCCAAGCCTGCTGTCCTTGCAGCTTTCAAAAGGACAACTGTGTCATGGAGTAGGGAAGGTCAGCCAAACATACCAGGCATCACGCTTTTCCCTCCTCAAATGGTTTTACCACCTGAGAATACACTCTTTAGTATGAGTCGTTCTTCCCACCAGCCGTGAGTCCTTGGGTAAATCACTGAATGACATTTACTGCCTCGGTTTCCCCTTGTTAATGCAAAGTACATCGGACTTGACTTGGTAGCAGCCAAGTCCTTGTGTCAGCTTTACCCCTCACTGTCTCCCTGGCTGGACACACCCCTTCATGCCTTTGATGCCCTCCTTTATGAGGAATAAGGATCACTACTTTCCAGATGGTTTACTTTTTATGATGTTTAAAAAATATGTATACATATGTGAGTATATGCACACATACATATAAATAGAACATGTCAATTTATATAATAAACATTTATGCTCATACATATGTTTATGCATAATTTATATCACACATACAAATATACGCAAAAACCTGTATTATGCAAACAATGTTATATTGTACATAATTTGTAACATGCATAAATATATATTTGCATGATAAACAGTAGGTTTATTGTGTATATTTGTACGTGTACATGTGTGGTACTCTGCGCTGTACAGTTGCATGTAGATGGGAGAGCGTGCTATCACATCCGTTGTTTGTGGACTTTGGGATATCTTGGTCTGAGAAAGCTTGGCGGGCTCTCTCCTTTGCTCCTGCCCACCTGTTGGTTACAGCATTGTACTGAATCTGGTAAAGATGGATGGAGCACTGAATGCCCTGGGTCCCCTGAAGGCAACATCCACCAAATTGTATTCCTTCCTCAGATGTTTCTCTTCTCATGGGATTCCTGTAAGGTAGAGGCAGTAGTGGGGCATAGATGGTTATAAACATGGCCCTCCCGGACCTCATAAAAGAGCCCATCCCAGGATCCCTGTAATGCTTGGTGCCCAAAGCTTAGGTCAGGTTTCTGGGTTTAACTGGTACCCAGAAATGGGTCTTTACAAACAGAAAGGAGAAGTCTTGAAAGTAACTATCTCAAAAGTAACAACATACTGTTAGACTGAAAAGAAAATAGAAGTGAAATTAAGTAGAAACTTAGAAGGATTACTTTCTTCCGTCCTGACTTGTTAGGGAAGCGGCGTGTTTGGGTTGGAAGGAACCTCAAGGGCCTTCTCACCTCCTTTTCTCTCCTTTCTGTTTTGTCCTCCGTTCCTCCCTCTCTCAGATGCCGATGCACGCACTTTTGGGGAAGGGTTACTGAGTACAAGAGAGAAAGTTACAACTTTGCCAAGGCAAACTGATTCCGTATTTTGGTCTTGGCTAGCACGTCCCACTTGATGAGCTTTAACAGTTAAGGAAAAAGCAAAAACAAAGCTTGCCTTGGCTTTTTACAGCAGGAATCCAAGTTGCAGGCAGGTGGGAATGAAAAATACCTCTTCCCTCCTCCACTGTGATGCGTGTGTGCCAGGTCAGCGTCTCATATGGGAGGAGGAACAGGCCTTCCTGATCTTGTTCTCACCGGTCCATTTGCTAAAAGGATTTCGCCTCTGGGTTGACAAAACTTTTGGGTAGCTGGAATCTTGTCGAGACCCCCCTGCCAGTCTCATCTCACCTTTTCTCCACTCATCCAAGAAAGGAACACAGGAGATAACATGTCTCCCACCCCAAGCGTTTCAAAGAGGCTCTGATCTTAGGACCCTCGCTGGGAGCTGGGGTTAGGTATGGTTGCTAAGATATCTTTTGAATCTGGAAAGGAGTGTTAAGGGGGGCTTCTAAGGAGCTTTCCCACCCTCCCTCCCCCTTCCTTGCCCAGGAATCCTCAACATTCCCTATGTCTGGTCTTGGCAAAGCTTCAAGGTCATCATCTTGTCTATAGGGTGTTTGTTTTCCTTTTCATCCCCAGAATATTTCTCTTTTTCTTTTTAAGAGGGTTTATGTATCTTATATATTGTTTATTTGAGAAAACAACACTCTGATTTGTTAACTTAAGAACATCAGGGTAGAGTGAGAGGTGGAAGATTTTCATTGCAAGTCTCATTTCAAATGTGAAATTAAGACATCTACAATAAACTTGAATTTGTGAGAGTTATTTCAGTAAAGAGCAGGAGGGGGAAGGTTTAGGGCAGCGCAGAGGCACCTGGGTAATGCCACAGGGGAAACTGAAGCAGGGAGGTAAAGTCTGGGTCAGGGTTGCTTTTTGGAAAGTGTTTGATGCTGAAGGATGAGAAATCTACTATGAGCTGCTATTATCTCATTTTCTCTACGGGTCTGAGACGGGTTCCAAAAAGTATCATCCTTAGGGCACTTTTTTCTGTTATAATGTGTGAGAAATGTTTTTGTCAAATGTGTTTCAGAAGCACTCAGTACTGATCCCCTCTCATAGATTTGCACTTTAACAGATGAGGAGTCTCGATCAAAACTAGCTTAACTCAATATTTGTTCAAATGCTGTTCACAGAGAGCCTTTTTTACATTAAATATCTATCTATCCTCTCTCTCTTATACACACACATACACATATTACCCCATGGATCACAAATTGAGATGGCTTTGCACTATCTTTGTAGGAGGGTCAAACCATCTCTAGTTGAGGCCAGAGCTAAACAACCAGAATCACTGCCTATTACAGAGAAACATGAAGTAGAATTCTGGAATAGGGTTAGACTGAAGGTAGGAAAGGGATGTCAGATATAGCACACACCCCCTCCCAATCAGCCTGATCAATCAGAAATTGCAAGGGAAGAAGCCAGGGCAGGAACCAGCATCTACAGAACTGTCTGCCAGGACCAAGAAGACACATCTGGGACAAGGACAGAGCTGATTCCAGTACAAAGTCCTGGGGTTGCTTGTATGTGGCTTTCTCCACTACCTGCCTTTTTCCATGAGAAAGTGAGGGGTGCCTGCTGGCCACACTTGCTTCTGGGTGAGATGTAGAGCAATATGGCACACATTTCAGGAAATGCAGCCTGTTCAGATAGCATGTGGTGATCTCCAACATCCGCTGCACCCCAGCTTATCTGTAGCAAAATTGGTCTGAGTCAGGAACTGCATTGCCTCCTCTTTAGATAATAACAGCACTATGTATGTTTGGTATATGATTTAAATATTGCAGACAGGGTATTGGCAACCAAACAATCTAACCCCCCATATAAAAGTAAAACCACAAATGCACCAACACATTAGATAATAGTTCATGTCCAAAGAGCTGGGCAGGGGCACCATTCTCATAGATCAATAGTATTTGGCCACCAACTCGCAGCCTCCGGTGGGTGGCATCACTTTTGCTGCCACTGAAATCTGTCTGTAGCTGAGATAGCTGAGCTACATCTGTACGCCTGTGTACCATGGATTTCCCACATGACGCGCTCCTGACGGGACTCTCTCATTTACCAGGATCTCCACTGATAAGAAAGAACCCAGAGGAGCCGTTCAGGGAATGGGTTCAGCTCAGCTTGAAGCGTTTTCCTTATATCTTTGGGGTTTGGTAGAAAATATGAATCATTTCAGGAGATCTATCCATGGCCTGCTAGTGCAGTGATCGTTGCTATTTTCCTTACGCACCTGATATTTTAATGAACTGTGTTTGACCTGGGTGGAAAGAATGTGAGCGCTGCTGCTCCACATCTCTTTGGACTGTGTTCATGATGAAGATACACCGATGATTTGCCATCGGCATGGCTTAGAGGGAAAATCCGTGGTTGATATATTCAGGTATTTATAGAAACACTCGTGTTAACAGATGGGCCCAGAGTTGTGATGTCTTTGCTCTGGGAGTAGAATAGCGTCTGGGTGTGGGGTTTGATGCTAACATTGAATGTGTGCCCATAATATGTCCTAGACAGTCTATATGTGTCATTTTGTTTAGAACTAATTTTATGGCTTGGAAGCAGACTTAATTAATGGGGATACTTAAAATTAAAGGTAATTGGAAACTAGCACAACTAAAGCATGACTCTACGCCCAGGCTCTGTCTCCTACTCAACCTTGGATTTAATCAAATTGGAAGTTTTTTGGTTTTTTTTTTTTTTTTTTTAGACTCACAATCTCTGTTGCCCAGGCTATAGTACCATGGCATCAGCCTAGCTCCCAGCAACCTCAAACTCGTGGGCTCAAGTGATCCTCTTGCCTCAGCCTGCCTAGTACCCAGGGCTACAGGCACTGGCCACAATATCTGGCTAATTTTTCTGTTTTTAGTAGAGTTGGTGTTTGGCTATTGCTCAGGCTAGTCTAAAACTCCTAAATTCAAGCAATCCACCCACCTTGGCCTCCCAGAGTGCTAGGATTACAGGTGTGAGCCACCACGCCTAGCCTGGAAGTTATTTCTTTCTTTCTTTTATGTCCAGAGTCTAACTCATGATTTGAGGTCAGCAGGCAGTGACTATGTGCCCTTTACTCACCATTTAGCAGCTCTGGTGAGTGGACTGAATTGTCAAAGGAACATAAAGAATAGCCTTGGGAAGCTGAGTCTGGCAGTGAGCCACTGGCTTGTTTCTCCCTGAATGATGGAAGTCTCCTAATACTCCTACTGCAGATGCTACTTTTGCTGGACTATGTTTTTATGCAAAACGCTAATTACTGTACAGTCCTTGCTTCTAGCCATGTATGATGAGAGGGTAAGAGACAATCAACTACGGCTCATAATCCAGGGAAGACAAGAAGCTTGAGGGGCAAAGGCTCTGCCTGAGCTTTGACCTGACCACACAGCACTGGGCAAGGCTCCCAGCTTCTATCTTCATACCCCTTGTCTCAGTCTGTTCAGGCAGCTATAACAAAATGCCATAAACTGGGTAGATTTTAAACAACAAATATTTGTTTCTTACTCTTATGGAGGCTGGGAAGTCCAAGGTCAAAGTTGCAGCATATTTAGTAACTCATGAAGGCTAGTTCTCTAATTGCCTTCTAGCTGTGTTCTGACATGGTGGAAGGGCAAGGCAGCTTTCTGGAGCCTTTTTTATAATCACAGTAATTGTATTCTTGAGACCTCTGCCCTTACAACTTAATCACTTCTCAAAGGCCCCCACCTCCTAATACCAGCACCCTGGGAATTAGGATTTCAATATATGAATTTTGAGGGGACCATAGTGTTTCAATCCTGGCTCCCCAACATTCATGTTCTTCTGTGAAAAATGCATTCATTCTATTCTAATAGCCCCTAAAGCCTTAAACTCATCCCAGAATCAACTTTAAAGCCCAAAGTCTTATCTAAATATAATCTAAATCAAATATGGGTGAGACTCAAAGTGTGAGCCATTCTGAGACAAACTGCTCTCCAGCTATGAACCTGTCAAATCTAATAGGTTATGGGCTTCCAAATAAAAGTGAGGGACAGGTATAAGGTAGATATTCCTATTCCAAAAGGAGAAAATAGGAAAGAAACAATATTAAGCCCTAAGATTTAATATTGTTTGCCCTGTTGGGTTTCAAACTTACTTGGGGTAAACAATATTAAGTCTTTGGGCTTAAAATATTCTCTGACATGATATCTGGCATTCTGGACTCACTAGGTCTGAAGTTGAGTCCCAAAGACTCCAGGAAACTGTGCTCTATGGCTTTGCTGAGCATAGCCCACATCAGTGTTCTCATGAGTTTTGGTCACGTCTGTGGGTCTTCTGGGTTGAAATTGCATGCTAGTGGCTCTACCAGTCTGAGATATCAGGGGCAGCCCCACTCAAATGGCTACACTTTGCACACCGGTGAAGATGGCCTTGCAAAGACACTCTGCCCTTTGAAGGGGCAACTACTGTAGCCTGTGCTACACCTGGGCCCACTAGAGCTGTACTTGGGGCAGATGGCAAGCTCTGAACCAGAATGTGTGGTGCAGAGACTGGATAGGGTACTAGGCAATGCCAGCCTGGATATGGTACCAGGCTGCCAGAGCCCTCTCTGGCACAAGAAGTTGTTCCTTGGCTTGATACTCTGGGCTTGTGATCTCGAAAATGCCTTCCAGGCCATTCTTCTTTTGTCTTTAAGAGTAGCCCCTGGTGTCTGTTGAGATGTCAAGTCCATGCTAATCTTCTTATCAAGCAGCCACTTGACCACACCCTCATACTCTTTTTTTTTTCCCATTCAAATTTCCTTTATTGGTACTCTTCTAAACATACTTTTTCATTCTTTACTGTGGATAGGCTGAGAATTTTTTCAAATTTTTGGTTCTACTTCTGATTAAAAATTAAATTTAAGTCATTTTTCTCTTCTTGCATATTACTAAAAGCATTCAAGAGAAGCGAAGCTGTACCTTCAAAAGTATGCTTAGAAAAATTTCAGCCAAATATGCTATTTCATCACTGGCAAGTTCTACCTTCAACCAAATACTAGGACACAAATGCAGGCAAATTCTTTATAACTTTATAACAAGGCTCATCTTTCCTCCAGTTTCCAATAAAATATGCCTCAGTTTCACTGAGACTTTATCAGAATGGCCTTTATCATCCATATTTCTATGGCCACTCTGTTCACAAGCACTTAGGTATTTTCCAAGGAGATTAAGTTTTCTCTATAGCTTTCCTCTCATTCTGAGATCTCACCACATTGCCCATAGCAGTCCCTTCATGGAAATTCAGGCTTTTTCTAGCATGCACTTTGAAACCCTCCCAGCCTCTTCTGACTACCCAGTTCCAAAGCCACTTCTGTATTTTTAGGCATTTGTTATAGCAAAGTGTACACACACTTACTAGAAGTCTTAATTACTCAGGAGGCTGAGGTAGGAGGATCACTTGGGCCCAGAAGATTGAGGCTATAGTGAGCTATGATCATGCCACTGTACTCCAGCTGGAGTGATAGAGTGAGATCCTATCTCTTAAAAGTTTATTTCTCACAGTTAAGCAGGCTCAGAAGTCCAAGCTCAAGATACTAGCAGATTTGGTATCTCATGAAGGCCAGCTCTCTGGCTCATAGTGGCATCTTCTGGCAGTGTCCTCGTATGATGGAGGGCTAAGTAGCTCTCTGGGATGTCCTACATAAAGGCACTATTTTTATTCATGACATAATAATTTCCTAAAGGGCTCCACCTCTTAGTACCATCATCCTGGGAATTAGGATTTCAACACATAAAAATTGAGAGATCACAAGCATCTAGTCCAGTGTCTCAACCTTCCTAATGCTGTGACCCTTTAATATAGTTCCTCATGTTGTGTTGACCCCCAACCATAAAATTATTTTTGTTGCTATTTCCTAACTATAATTTTGCTACTATTATGAATTGTAAATATCTGATATGCAGGATGGTCTTAGGCAACCCCTGTGAAAGGGTCGTTCAACCCCCAAAGTGGTCATGACCCACAGT
This sequence comes from Galago senegalensis, assembly GCA_963575145.1. Taxonomy (NCBI): domain Eukaryota; kingdom Metazoa; phylum Chordata; class Mammalia; order Primates; family Galagidae; genus Galago; species Galago senegalensis. The sequence continues at coordinate 36,050 of CAUYTI010043085.1, read as the reverse complement.
TTGAGAACCACTGAAGTCCATAGGATTCCACTCCCAGGCCTGAGAACTATGGGTTCTGATGTCCAAGGGCTGAAGAAGATGAATGTTCTTGCTCAAGAGGAAAGAGAGAATTTGCCTTTCCTTCATCATTTTGTTCTTTTTGGGCTCTCAATGGATTGGATAAAGCCCATCTCCAGCGACGAGGGGAGTCTTCTTCCTACAGTGTACTGATTCAAATTCTGATCTCTTTTGAAAGCACTCTCACATCCAGAAATAATGTTTATCAGCTGTCTGGGCATCCCTCAGACCATTCAAATTGACACACAGAATTAACCACCATTCCCTTCTAACAGAGATGAAATAAGTATGAACTGTTTCAAAGACTAACCTCTTTGGCCATATAGTCCTGAAGTTTTATGATCTCTTGATTTTCTTGGGGTAAGGATTCATGTAAGAGAAGAGATGAGGGGGCACAACCTAGGGTTTAATGAGTCACAGATCTGGAAAATCATATGAGAAAATATTTGTTTAAATTCAAAGAATTCAAAGTTGATACTAAGATAATTTGCCTTTAAGCTGATTAGAAACAGTGAACTAAAAACAAAATTTATACAGTGAAATTATTATTTTTTTTAATTTTCAAATTATCCAGTGATTTGTCTCTGACTTTTCCCTTAAGAGAGAGATTTGTTCTGGGCTTTGACTCTTGGTATTTTTGACAAAATGTTCACTGGCCATTCTTATTTGCTGAACAGGACACTGATTATGCCTTTCTGCATTCTCAGTTTAGGAGAAACTCCTCTATTTAAGATGAATCATTTTTAGCTGTGTTTATAGCTCCCAGAGGCATTATTCACTCAAGAGAGAAAAAGCCTAGACGTGGTCTGCTTGGGGCCACTGGTCTGATTAACTTGCTATGGTGTCCGCTTGCCTCCTCGGGGCCTGGTATGATCACACTATCTGGGTCTGAGGTTCACTAGGGGATTGGAGCACAGTGACCTCCCCAAGTTCAGGCTGATTATAAAGGCATACAGAAAATGGCAGGAAAGATCCCACAGGGAAGTACATAATTCCAAGAAGGAAGCAGACATAAACAGAGAGAAATGTTCCCAGGAGTGAAAAGAGGCCTTTTGGAAAGTCATTCCAACATTTCTATGCTTTCTCCATTCATTTGTGTGAGGATTCAGTTTTATTTTCATAGTTACTGTGTACCATAGGTTCTGGTAGGTGTTAGGGATATGAAGATGAATTAGACCGTAATTCTAACCCCACAAGTTTAGTATAGAAAGTCTGTTACTATGCAGTGTGATTCCTCTGTTGATGGAGCTGTGTACTAAAGGGGGGAATTAAGGACAACTTCACAGTGAAGATGCTGGTTAAGCTGGAGATGATGGCCAATTCTATCTGTGGCCCGCTATTGTATTACTCTACTGCAATTTTTATTTTTTGGTTTCTAATATTCCATCAAAATTTATGAAAAATATAATTAAGGTGAAAGCTGATAATTAACATTATTTTGATATCATATGTGGTTTCTTTTGTAAATTTTTTAATTGATATTTTTACTGCAAAGAACAGATGGAGACTTTACATCCAGGGGTATGACTTGGGAGTCTTGGGATATCTTTTCTCCATTTTAGTAACTTCATATCTTCAAGTCAAAGTACACTGGGAACTCCATGCTGTGAGGCCAGAGGTGGCCTCAGGGACACTTAGTCCTTGAGTAGTTCCAGGGCTTGAAATTAGCCTGTGCTAGGATGCCACATACTTTAAGGAGGCTTATTTTAGCCCAGAACCACAGTGTTACAGGGTATCCTCACAACTTTAAGTGGCTGAAAATCTTCAACTAAATTTAAAATAGTTTTTTAAAGAGCCTCGGAAGGCCTGGTAAAAGCTCAGTGAAGAGCAGCCTGGATCAGGTTGCTGAAATTGACCACACAGGTCAATCCCCAATTTGAAGATCTGTTAAGGAGACATGAAGCAGACTGCAGCTCATGACAAGCTCTGCAGACTTCTCCATGACACTTTGGGCTTTTTCTTTTCATTATCATTTGGGTATTTCATTATTTCTTTCCTTCATCACACCCAGAGATACGAAGTATTTTGGGGAAACTGGGAATGCATGCATGTTAAAAATAGGGCTCATTTAATGGCTCATGTCTGAAATTCTTCCAGCTTGAAGGAAGAAGATGAAGCAGAGGAGATTCCAGGGATGAGGGGAAACTCAGAATGAGGACATTAGAGAGGCTGGGGGCAGAGGAGAACAGTGTATTAACAATTTAGCTCAGCCGTGGTTTCATGCCATTGACAATTTATCTCTCAGATAATGAGCAGGTATTGATTCTTAAGCAAAGAATGTTTTACTGGCCATAAGAGGAAGGTCTCTGAAGAAGATATGTATTATGATGCCTTTTGTAGGTGTCAGAGAAGCTTGTCTCATTGTTAAGAATGAAAATAAGGTGCTTTAATTTTTATCAGAGTGAATCTATGGAACCCTTGGCAGTCATCTACCTTGTGTTGACCACAGTACCCCACAGTGATCAAAGTGATTTGATTTCCCTCTGTATTCCTTATTCCATCATCTGTCTAAATAATGGGGGTGATACAAAAATGAATAAATAGCACTGTATGAAAAAATGATAAGCAGCTCTCAGCTGTCAACTTTAAGACGTGGTGCTATGTTACCATGTCCAGGGCACTTGGTTAATCACTTTCAATGTGTATCTGAGCACACTGTAATGGCTGATCCCTGCCAATGGAGTAACTCATGAGAATGAGTTAAAAATAGCACATGGGCAATTATGCAGCCTTCACTGGACTGTGCATATTCTTCTCAGATTGCCCTGACAGCATGCTGTCCTGGAATGATTCCAGAGAGCTTCTTTGTCCTCTGTGCCATCACAGCACCACAGATTCTGCTAGCGTGATATTGCCACTGTTACACAAAGCTCAGAGTTGGTGGGACTAGGGATAAAGGGACTGAAAACTAACTCACAAAATGTTCTAGGTTCATAAAAAGGTGAATCTCTCTAGAATACAGCAGGGCTTTACTTTTGCATTACTCAACTTAAAAACACATTCATGTTCTGGATGAATAGTGGTGTCGAGTGGTTCAAATATCTGTTTCCAATTTCATAAATTCAGAGAAGTTTTTAAGCCAGAGTAGAATGAACTGATATTCACTCCAATTTTTCAGACCAGGGAGCTGGAGGCCACAAATAGCTCTTGATTCTCTCTGGCTCAGTGAACTGCTTGCATTTAATAAATGTTCAGTATTAAAAGCATCCAAATGTGTGCTGATCTGAAACAAACCTAACATGCCTGCTTCTAATCTTCACCTTTTGCTTCGCCCAGTGGCTTAAGTGATTTTTTTTGTTGGCTTCCTCTCTCAGGTAAAGCTGGCACTGACCAAAATCTCATCAGGCCTGGTCAACACGCAAAAACTCACCCAGCCTTCCTCATTTTCTCAGTCAGTGGAATGAATGGGACACACATTTGAGTATGGGATTTTAACTATTAAAAGTCTGAAATGCCTAACCATCCCTCAATTTTCTCTTTTTTTGCAGTTTTTGGCCGGGGCCAGGTTTGAACCTACTACCTCCGGTATATGGGCCCGGCGCCTTACTCCTTTGAGTCACAGGTGCCGCCCATCCCTCAATTCCCTACCCTTAAAAATTCATAAGTGACTTTCTGCCTCATCTTTTTAATCTAAAAGGAATATATTTGATGTCAATCAGTTAATTTTTAAACACCTTTACCGAGGTACAACTCATATGCCAAAATCTTTATACCTTTTTTTAAGTGTACAATTTAATAATTTTTAGCAAAGCTACCCCCACAATTTTAGAATATTTTAATTACCATATGCCTCATATCTATTTGAATTGCCTCAGCATCTTTCTAGAAAATCAGTTGAATATAAATGTAAGGGTTTATTTCTGGACTCCCGATTCTATTCCCATGACCTGTGTTTAGTTTGAAGCCAGTGCTACACAATGTTGATTACAGTGGCTTTGTAGTAAATTTTGAAATCAGAAAATAGAAGTATTCCAACTTTGTTCTTCACTTTCGAGATTGATTCCGTATGAATATTAAGATCAGTTTGTTGGGTATCTTGCAAAAACCAAACAACAGGTGTGATTTTGGCAGCAATTAGATTTAATTTTTAGGGCATGATGTGGGTCATTTGTAGATGGCCTTTACCAAGTTAAGAAGGTTCACTTCTCTAATTCTCTGAATGTTTTCCTTTTTAAATAAATGCGTGTTAGGTTTTGTGAAATTTTCTTTCCGTATCCACTATGTTAAGAAGATCGTGCAGCTCTTGTCTTTTCTCATACTGAGCTGTTGTCTTGCCTGCCATATTGTGCCACACTTATGTGCTCCCATGTATCGTATGCACCCATGTTTCTGGCCTAAACTTGTGGGAAAAAATATTTTGTTTTAACTTTTTAATTTTTTGTTCATAATTAGATGTTAGATTTTGTATTGTAAAGGAATTTCAACATTGACTTTTTAACATGTCACAGTGCAAGAATTATACCTGGCCAAAACTATACCACAGAGCAGCAGCTGGGGTAGGATGGGGGTAGGGAATAAGGAACGGATTCTTCAGTTCTTTCCCACCAGGATGCCCCTGATGAGGCAGGAGCTGTGAGGAACTATGTCTGGCAAGGAGGGGGCTGATACTGCCACTCAGCCGCTACCACTGACTGTAGCCCAGACTTGGAGAGGATGGGAGGTACCAGTGTTCACTGACTGCCACATCTACCTGGAATTGGTCCATCCTCCTAGGAATCGGGGAGAGATGGGAAGAGCCACTTGCTGCCAAGCCCTCTGGAGCAGTTCTGCAGCCCAGAGCTGTTCAGGAAACGGAGTCAGCGCTCTTCACCAGCTGCCCTGCCTGCATCCTCCCTGTGCAGTGGGAGTTGGGAGTGGAGTAACAGATGTCATGTGGATGCCACTGCCTGCTCAGGACAGGCCTTCCACAGCAGGGACTGTGGTAAATGGGACAGCAAAAACCCACCGGTTATCAAAACCACACAGGCGAGCTCTTCTACCCTAGGCATCTGGGTGAGATGAGAACATCCTTCCGTTGCTGACTCTGCTGAAACAATTCTTCCGTGAGACAGGTGTGTGGTGCAGGGTGTAGTCCTAGCTGAAAGGTCATGCCTACCAAGTTTGCAAGAGTTTGAATGATTGTTAATTTTGACCTGCTTACTATTTGTTGTTTAGAATATTCAAGCTGCCTTAGACATGACATATTTTTAAGCTCCTCACCCTGCCAATATGAAGTAAGGCTATTTTATTCTTTTTGATGCTATTGTGAATGAAGTTTTTTTTTTTTTTAAACTTCCTTTTCAGATTGTTCTTTGCTTGATATAGAAATACACATACTCTCTTTTGAAAGTCTCAGGGCAAGACTTCTTTTCTGTAGTCTCACCACTAACTCTATTAGTAGCACGATCCTGCAGAGTATAGGCTGAAGAGAGACGGCCCTTCTTGCGTATGGTATCTTTTTACTCAGCATGTCTTTGCAAGGTTTCAGAGAGTGAAGAGGAGTTATTATAAGCCAACGTATAGTGCTTTTTCTAGTCTCTATGGCACTGCATATTAGTAAAACGATCATGTGGTTGCAGGAAATAGATATCTCCTAAAACTAGCATGAGGGCAGCAGTAAGGTTTTATGGAATTTAAAGGCAGGAAAGAAACAATCTCTGTAAACATTATCTTTTTATGTCTGGGTCGCTTTCCCTCCCTCATCCTCTTCTCTTCATCCTTTTTCCTTTCCCCATTTTTCTCCAGATGGCCTTGCTGCCCAGTGTTGGCTAAGGTATGATCAATTAGCTTAGACTCAGCACCAAATACTACGAAGGCAGAATCTGATTGGGTAATTTCAGGGTCAGACGTCTAGTCCTGATCCAATTGTCTGTGGCCAGAGTGCAGGCACATGTGGGCTTTGCTCCTCCCCAGGAGGCTGTGAGGACCAGGTGAAAATGATGGTACTTTCAACCTTCATTGCCTCAATACCTATTCCCTGAAGACAATTTGATAATGAGTCTTTGACTCTCTAGTGATATTTCAAGCCATAGTCAATATTTTTCATCTTTCATGTCTAAGGCAGCTTGGTAAAAACTGACTGAAGCCCAAAGTCAGTAACATATAGCCATCAAGCCAACTTTTCTTTGTCTCTATGGAGAAAGAGTAACCATTGAGAATGTTGATTGCTCAAATACAGATGGAAAATTCACAAAAATATATGAACAGTATGCTCTCTGAGCATAACTGAGAGACTCTGAGATTAAAAATCATTTATGTAGCATAGGGGATATAACAGTTACAAAAGCATCAAAATATCTTTGTACAGATTGGCATGTAGCCATTGGTATAATCTCCCAGTGCTGCACCCACCTTTTCACCACCCTGGCTCCCCAATGCCTTCAGACTTCCTCAAACCTTTGAAAACTGGGCTTTGAAATCAAGGGGCTTCCCAAGACCCTGTGACCATCTATTAATCAGTGCCCTTGCTATACTAGTTTTAGAATATTTTGATTATTAACTCTAGGGTGGTAAAAATGTAGTCTTCAAATTATTAGTGATATGATCCTGAGATCAGTTTTCTTATCTTTTTGTAGATAATGAACAAATAAATGCTTTTGTTCCCTTCCTGATATCTTACTTTTTGCATAGCAAGCTTAGCAATTAGGTTTGATTTAATCCAAAGCCATGCATGAGTTTAACAAAGACAAATGTTTGTCTTTTAAGTTAGGAATTCTTCCTTTCTCCCCAAAAGGTGCTAAAGTTATGTGTTCCTCCAGCTGCTTCTATTATGAAGGACAGTGTAACTTCACAGGAGGTGTCAACAGTTCTAAACATAGTTCTAAAGAAATTTACTTTACTCTTGTTGGGAAGTACTGGAGGGGGTAGGGAATCAATTAACAAGGAGAAAGGGGTAATTATTAAGTGCATAAAAGTTTCCCAAATCAAATTAGCACTTAAAAACACAGAGGCACACGAACTTCTCATTTTTAGACATATCCCATGTTCTGTTTTGAAAATATTGTGGTGTCTCCATATTAAGGAGATTTGCTTTGTAATTGCAGAGGATTTCCATTCTAGTTCAGAAAAGTAAAAGCCTGTAAAATTTGTAAGTTGTCAGAGTCAAAATGCGATAACTTGTGTTAAAAATACTGATAAACATGGCTGGGGAAGGCCGTGAAGGGAGGTTTCTCATGCGTGAATCCTGATCAAACACTATCTCAAAAGACTGCAAAGCCACAGCCTTGCACAAAGGTTAATCACAACCTTATGCAAAAGATACTTGAGAATGTCTGCCCAGTAATTGCCCATCCAACAACAGACTGGCACCCTTGTTATTGACCCTTATGACCAAGGGTAATTATGACAAGGCTCAGAAAACAGAACCTCAAAATGATGGCTTCAGAAGCTAAAGTCTTTGACCTTTTCCTGTTCTCCTCCTCTCAATCCCATTCTGAGACTAGTCATAGAAACTAGAATTCCCCAAGGTGGGTCATAAAAGCCGGAATCCCTTTTCCCAAAAGCTGTCCATAGAAAATAAAATTATTCTGTATAAAAACTGGCCATTATTCACTGAAGAAAATGATGAGGCTCATACATTTGGAAAGGAGAGCTTTAATTCTCAGAAAGGATTGCAGAGTGTGGTTGGCCATTCCATCAGGCTGGGAAGCAGAGCCCTGGCCAAAGCCAGGAACACGTGCTTTGGGGAATAGATAATGGGAATGGGAATTCAAGCTGCATGGGGGTGGCCAAACATATATAATTAATGAGCTGTAGGAGGAGTCATGAGTATCTATTAAGTTTGAAAGTAGAGCATGCACCTGGGAGATTGAGCTTTATGCCCCTTCCTAAGGATGTGTGTTTAGAAACCGGCGTCCTCTGAGGTCAGATGGTAAAGAAGCAAGGACATGAAAACTGTCTCTGCACATGCTCCATAGACTGGATACAGCCACTCCATGGTTGGAGATCTCCTAGCAGAGCTGGTTAGTTGTCATGCTAAAACTGCAAAAGGGAGGAGTAGGTCATGCGATTGGTTTCTGTTTATCCTTTAAAGAAATTAGCCTGATGGCTGTTCGCAAGGAAGCCAGTATAATGAGGCATGTCTGACCTTCCATCCCGTCATGGGTGGGAGCTCAGTCTTAAAGCTTCTCTGGGGTCGCCTAGGTCAAGATGAGGTCCATTCAATCAGCAGGAGTCAGAGAATGTTATTATTATTATTCTATTTTTTCTTTTTGCAGTTTTTGGCCAGGACTGGGTTTCACCCGCCCTCTCCGGCATATGGGACTGGCACCCTACTCCTTTGAGCCGCAGGTGCTGCCCTGAGGATTTTATTTTAGTACACAAAAACTATTTTAATTCACAGGAAGAAATTATCTGACCTACCTTGTGTGACAAGTTCATAAAACTCCCATTTGGGTAAGGGTCCTGACCCACACCCAGCAAGAAGTAATGCATCCTTAGGCCAAGAAATATTTAGACAGTCAGACCCTTCTGGGTTTTCCCACTCGTTCTACCCTTGTGTCTGGTCATATTTCTATGCAGCTGTCCATACTTTGTTGAACCTAAGCATAATATGGACAATTCCCCCTGTATCTTTGTATCTTTAGGTCTTCATTCAGAAGCCTCCCGTGTGTACACATTAAATATATTTGTCTTTTCTCCTATTAATCAACTGTCCCATGTCTGCAATTTTTGAGCAAAATTTTAGGGAGTCAAGGCCCACGATCTCTACAATTATCTCAAAACAATTATGTAATCCTTCTCTTTTTCCTTTTAAAACTTTTTTCTTATCTCCCTATTCACTTACTTTATATGGCACGTATATTTCCATTGAAAAGCCCGAAACCCAAATAAACAACATATATTTTTATATATTTAGAGATTCTGCCTCTCTGTTATTTAAGTTGACAAGCCCTATTAGTAAATTCAGAAAATTTGGTAAATTTAGTTAACTCAATCCTGGTAATACCCATTTATATTGTTTTTGTCCCCTAGTCTGTAGGGAAGAAAACATTAAAAAATATATTCATAGGTTTTTCTCTTGGGTATTTCACTTTTTCTCTGGATTTGGGAAATTACTTCATGAGTTGATTTAACACTTTAATGTAAAGCCTTCTCTAATTGTTTAGATTACTCCTTTCTCATTTTTCACTAAGCAATTTTTTTTTTCTAGATCCACCATTAGAAGTTCTTGAGAATTTTTCATCCTTCCTTAAACTTCTTGTCTTTGCTGGATGTTCCAAAAGCCTACATTTTAGAACAATGGCCCTATCTATTCCCAGGCTCTGTCTTGTAGCTGGAAAATGCTTCCTAAATAGTATAGGACTATTTTTAGGGCTAAAAATTTAATTAGTTTTGTTGTTGGCATTCCGTCTTTCAGGCTTATTGGTTAATGATTTGCTGTTGGATTGTCTATTTGTTTTCTTGAGTTTTGGAAACTAAAAGCTTTCCTCTATGAACTTTCAGCGTTTTCTAAAGCAGGCATCCGCAAACTATGGCCTGCGGGCCACATGTGGCCTGCTTAGGACATTTATCCGGCCTGCCAGGTGTTTTTGCCGCCACTGACTATCCTGCTTAGCAGCCAACTCGTCCTGGGACTGGCATTCTGGCCCTCCAACGGTCTGAGGGACAGTGAACTGGCTCCTTGTTTAAAAAGTTTGAGGACCCCTGTTAAAGACTATTGGGCTGTGTCAGGGACACTAAACATGATTATCCAATTAATGTCTCTGAAAATCAGATCTGGAGACCCTGTTGCCTTTCCTAGATATTTAAGTCATCTTGTACTAAAAGCTTCATTTTCATCTTTTTTTTTTTGGGTAACATGGCAATCTAATATTGTTACACATGTGTCTTTTTTCCCCTGTAGTCCTTGAATTGCAATGTCCATACATCCCTGTAATAAATAAAAATATGTTCAAAGAAAGTAGTTGGGAGGACACCTTTACTTAAAGATGAGCCTTCAACCACTTTACTCTTGCTGCAACTGCACATCTTGTCCCAGTGTTTGAAGGAATTCTTATTCTCTTTCCTGACAACATCCTGACTCCGGGACTAATCATTGTCACTTACTTCCAAAGCCAGTATTTCTTGGAGGATACCAGTGATGAGAGGAAAAGGAAGAAAAGAGGTCTGTCTGACAAGGAGACCCTTGTGCCAATGAATGTGACTTTTCCCAGTGTCTGTTGTTCTTCTTCCTAATATTCAAGTGCCATTTGAAGGCTGATTGTCAACCATTATACTGCTCCTAGACACCTGTTCTTTATCCCATCATCCAAGTTCCCACCCAGTTTTTCAACACCCCCAGAGAGCCATCTGTATTAATTGGGAAATTTTCAATTTCAAATTAAATGACCCAGGAAAAAGTGATAAACAAAGTTGGGTATTATATAATTTACTGTCACAGAACCAAAAAGCTTCAGGCCAGTTTGATCCAGGAGCTCATAGTCTATCATTTAAAATTTGCCTGTCTCCAACTCTGTATTCTGATTATAATCATCTTAAATTTGACTGTGGAACTTGGATAAGAACATACAAGGCAAAACCTCCCACTTTCTCCTTCCCCATTGCCTAAGCAGTTCATCTCCCCTAAGCCCTGAGCAGGAGCGTCTCCATAATTATTGCTTGGAAAGATGGGAAGAGGATTGTGTTCCTCGCAAGACTAAGTTGGACTTTCAAATGCATCTTCCCACAAAAATGCTTTGCTTATTTACCACTACTTAAATTGTGCTGTTCCAAAAATGATTTTAAGGTGGCAAAGAAGTATTATTTTACGTGGTGTGGTAAGCTTCAAAGTGCTTCTGAAATTATATAGCAGATATTTAATAAAAAAAGATGTCTATAGTTGGGCTGAACCAAAATCCAATCACCATTTTTAACATTTTCTCCCAAATGAAGTATGTCAAATGAAAAATGATTTGCAGATGGAATTTTTCAGCACAATCTGGTCAGACTTGCAGAGGGCTGCCTTTAATTCCTTTTCATGTGAATGACTAACTGGATTTCACAGGGAATTCTATATCAGATTCTTTTTATCATGCTTGTACAAGGCTTTATTGAATAAACACTTGTTTCCTTGTCTTTTAAGTCAGATCCCTGGCCCAGATGAATCATAGTGTTCAGTGGTGTAGCTATCTTGCTCTTTGCTGCCAAACTCTTATACGCATATAGCAGCTTTGACTAACCTCTGTTGCTATCTACATGCTTATTTCATCAAAATATAAAATAATGAAATATGTATTGTCCCAATACCCCCAGACCTCATCAACCTGTGGAAATACTGAATTTGCATTAAAAATTATACCCAAATCCTGCTAACACATTGTCCTACCTGCTTTAGCAAGGACCTTCCTAGAAAACTCCCCTACCTCTGCCACTCCACTACCTCTAAACATAGTCTTGAGAATCTCTAGGGAATATTTTAGTGTGAGTTCATAAGGTCTATGCCCTTTAAGGGATCTCATTTCCCCACCAGACTTCTGTTTTTGAGATAGCAGGCTTTGGGGCTAACTACCTGGGTTTGAATCCTTTTGCCACTATTTAGATATTTGACCTTGGACAAGTTGCTTAATCTCTGTACCAATTTGGAAAAAAGGTGATTATTTTAGACTTAAGTGAGATAATGCATTTGGAATAGTTGGAAAGTACCTGCATATGCTAAGAGCTTTATAAAAATTAATCACTATTATTCATAACATCTTCTGTTGCTTCTCTTTATTAAGGCACCTGCCCTGAATGCTAGAGCATGGTTCTTACAACCTGTAAATCTGGGAAGTATCTAAAGAGTCCTCAATGCCTCAGGGCCATTGTACACTCATCACAGAAGTGGGGAGAAAGCCACTGCTCACACTTGGCTGAAGTGCTTTTCTTGGTGCATGTTGGGGTCAAGGTGGCAAACGTCTCTTATGTTTTTCATCTCTTCCAGGTTCTAGTGCATCATAAGATACCTTTTCCCCAGACACTCTCCATCTTGTGAAAATTAATTAGTAGGACCAGAAGCCTGGACAGCACTGAGGGTGGGAATGAATTTGGTTCAGCCACATTACTCAGTGACTCCCCTTCATTGTCAGTCATGACTTCTGCATGCATAAGGGTTTATTTTCTCCATTGTACTTTCTAGCTTAATTTGTCTTAATTTTAGTTATCTATATATTATGTGAATTAATGGGCTGAATCCATGTAATTCAAGTCAAAACCTCTTACCTTCCTTTTCACTTACACAAACGTTTCAGTGTATTTTATTCCTTCAATCCTGCTATTTATTCTACTTTTATTTGCCTTGAGAAAATGTTAATTAAAAACAATTTAGCTAAGCAAAAGAATTCAGTTATTTTCAGAACAAAACAGAAGGGATAATACATTTAGTAAAGTTTTTTTCTTAATTAAACATTTCTAAATTTAGAATAACTATTTTGGACTGAATTAATATTTTATTTGTTTTAAACCAGCTCCAAGATATACAATGACTTATGTTAAGACTGTACGATCAAATGAGACCCATGTGAAACCCTTCTACTGGATAATAGCCACTGTTGAGAATCCATCCTCACTTCATTGTGCATCATTTTATTTTGCTTCTTGGATACAACATTTTTTACAAATTGAAGGATTGTGCCACCCTATGTCCAGCAAGTCTATGGGTGCCATTTTCCTAATAGCATGCGCTCACTTTGTGTCTCTGTTAGTTTTGGTAAGCCACACTATATTTCAAACTTTTTCTTTATGTCAGTATCTGTTACGGTGATCTGTGACCCATTATCCTTTATTTTACTATTCTGATTGTTTGGGTTGCACCAAACCATGCCATATAAGATAGTGAACTTATGTGTGTGTGTTGTCGTTCCCCATGTCTCTCTCCCTTTCTTGGCTTTTCTCCCTGTTCCTCAAGACACAACAATATTCAACTTAGGCCAATTAATAACCTTCAATGGACTCTAAGTGTTCACGTGAAAGGCAGAGTCACATGTCTCTCACTTTAAATCAAAAGGTAGACCCAATTGAACTTAGTGAGGAAGGCATATGGAAAGTTGGGGTAGGTCAAAGCTAGAGCCTCCTTGCATCAGTCAAATTGTGAGTATAAAGGAAAAGTTCTTGAAGAAAATTGAAAGTGCTCTTATTATTTGTATCTTTTATTATTCTTGAAAATTAGAAAGTAAATCAGCTTTATAGCTGACCTGGAGAAAGTCTTAGTGGTCCAGATAAAACATTTCCTTAGCCAAAGTCTAACTCAGAGCAAGGCCCTACCCTCTTTAACTCTATGGAGGTTGAAAGAGGTGAGGAAGCTTCAAGAGAAAAGTTTGAAGCTAACAGAGGTTGGTTTATGAAGGTTAAGGAAAAACAATTCTCCATAACATATGTAGTAAAAGTGTAAGGTGAACTAGTTAAGTGCTGGTATAGATGCTGTAGTAAGTTTTCCAGAAGATCTAGCTAAGATCATTGGTGAAGGTGGCTACATTAAAGAACAGATTTTCAATGCAGACAAAACATTCTTCTACTAGAAGAAGATGCCATCTAGGACTTTTACAGCTGGACAGGGGAAAGTCAATGCCTGGCTTCAAAACTTCAAAGGACTGGCACTTGGTCACTTTAAGTTGAAGCTAATGCTCATTTAGCATTCTGAACATCACAGGCCCTAAGAATTAGGCTCTGTAAATGGGACAACAAAGCCTGGATGACAGTACTCTGTTTAAAGCATGGTTTACTGAACATTTTAAGACCACCATTGAGACCTACTTCTCAGAAAAGAGAAAGATTTCTTTCAAAATATTACTGCTGATTAGTAATGTACCCATTACTTAAGAGCTCTGATAGAGATGTACAAGGAAGTTAATGTTTTGTACCTACTCACACACATTTATTTTACAGCTTATGGATCAAGGAACAATTTTGACTTTCAAGTCTTATTATTTAAAAAATACATTTTATAAGGCTATCGCTGGCATGTATAGTGGTTTCTCTAATGAATTTGAACAAACTAAATCAAAAACATTCCAGAAAGAATTTACCACTCTTCATGCTATATATTAGGAACATTTATGATTCATGGGTGGGGGTCAAAATATCAATACTTAGAAGTATGGAAAAAGTTGATTCTACCGTTCATGGATGACTTTGAGGGTTTTTGCAGTCAGTGGAGTATCGCGAGCACATGAAAGAATCAGTCAGGACACGGATTGGGATTGAGAGTACAAGCTGCAAGAGGTGAAGCTCACCAAAGGTGCAGGACAGCCCCAAACAACTTTTGCAATGGTCTTTTATTGAGGGGTAAATCCTCTACATGGTACTGTAAACATGATGTTCAATTCTCCACAGTGGAGGAAATCACTGCTGATGTGGTTGAAATAGTGAGAGAACAAGAACTAGAAATGGAGCCAGAAAATGTGACTGCATTGCTGAAATCTTGTGGTAAAAGTTTAATGGACAAGTAGTTGCTCTTAATGAATAAGCAATGAAAGTGATTTCTTGAGATGGAATCTGCTATTGCCGAAAATCTGTGAACATTGTTGAAATGGCCACAAAAAATTTTAGATTATTATATAAACTTAGTTGAAGAAACAGTGACAGGGTTTGAATGGATTGACTCTAATTTTGAGCATTTTTCTACTATGGGTAAAATGCTGTCAAACAGCAGTTCTTGCTAAAAAAATCTCTCATGAACAGAAGAGTAAATCAATGCACCAAACTTCATTGTTGTCTTATTTTAAATTTTTATTTCTTTAGTTTTTGGAGATAAGGTGTCACTCTGTCACCTGAAGTAGAATTTAGTGGCATCTATTTAGTTTACTACTCTCTCAAACTCCTGAATTCAAGTGATCCTCCTGGCTCAGTCCAACTAGAAGCTGGAACTACTGGTGTGCACCATTATGCATGGATAATTTTTCCCTTTTCATGTACAGACAAGGTCTCTTGCTCAGGATGATCTTGAACTCCTAGCCTAAAACAATCCTCCGACCTCAGCCCCCTGAAGCATGAGGATTATAGGTGTGAGGCACTGCGTTCAGCCCATTTGTTGTCTTATTTTAAGAAATTGCACAACCATCTCAACCTTCATCAAGGACCACCCTGATCAGTCAGCATCCATCAACATTGAAGTAAGACCCTCAACCAGCAAAAAGATTAAGACTTCTAAAGGCTCAAGATGAGTTTTATTATTTTTTAGCAACAGAGTATTTTTAATTAAGGCATTCCCATTTTTATTTTTTAGACACAATGCTATTGTACTCTTAATATAGTGTAAACATAACTTTTATTTGCACTGGGAAACAAAAAAAATTGTGTGACTCACTTTATTGTGACATTTGCTTATTGTAATAGCACGGAATCAAATCTGCAGTATCTTTGAGGTGTGCCTATACGTAGAATAGGTCTTAATTTTAATACCTTATCAATTCAGACTGGTAGGGGAGTGTCATGATCAGCTGGATGGGCTAATCAGTTTATCCAATTTGAATCCTGTCCACCAAGGTAGTAGCCGTGTCTCTTTAGCAAGTCATTTAACCCCTCAGTGCTTCAGATTGCTCATCTGTAAAATTAGGATAATAGCAGCCTAGATTTAAAAGGATGTGTTGTTAGAATTAAAATAGTTAATATATGTTATATGGGCATAGTGCCTGGCATGTAACAAATACTCAATAACTGTTGGCTAATATTATTAACTATGTTAAAATACTAGGCCAAAGGAATATCATTTTGATTTATTTATTTAACAAATATTTCTTTATCATCCAGCTATATGCCTGGATAGATTCTAGACTAAGAAGAAATTAAGACAAAATAACTACCCTCCAGGAACTAAGAGTCTTGAGTCCTAGAATTTTTAGATGATTTCATCAAATGTTTCACTCTAGAGAACAGCTACATAATAACATAGCTTATCAAAAAGATAGTTATTTGAAAAGAAGATAGATCTTGAATTTAATGACAAATTAAAAAATTATTATTATTCAGTAATCTTTATTTTTTTTACCCCAAATATCTAGATTTTAGGCACCTATGGGTATATAGATAGATAGCTTTAAATGAGTCAGAGTGACTAGAAAGAGTTAACACAAACTGCAGAGAAAGCTCTATGCCTTTATCCTCCTGGAATTCATTAAAATAATTTTAACATTAGCCTTGTGAAGATAAACTAAGATAATTTCCATTTTTAATGCAACATTGTATAATTAGCATTTCCCCATTTGTTAAGCATTTCTGTCCTTCAAAGAATAATAAGGGTTATTTAAGTGTGTGGAATACAGCTCACTTTAAATTGTCAGGAACAACATTTTTCTATTTTTTGCAGAAAATAAATATTATTTCCTTGAAATTCAACATCATCAACAAGACTTCTTAATAGGACACAAATTGAGAAATAATTTAGCTTCCCAGTTATTACTGCGAATTTGTGAACAAAGCTGCTGATCCACCTGTTGGGGTGAATGGAAATGAGTTGACAGCAAAGGGTGCAGAAGGAAGTTTTGAGGAGAAACTGACCTTGTGCCAGTCTCTCAACCTTTCTTTCTTAACAGATGAATGTCATTTGCTGCGTCAGTGGTTTGAAGTCAATAACCATTGATACTCTCCTTGGGGAACTCTTGGGCTTACAGAGGCAATATTTTAGAATGAGGACACAGCCTGGTGAGGAGCAAGTAAGTATCTCTAATGATGATAGGAAGAAATGTTACTTTGAAGCTGTGAAATTCAAAAGAATTATTGCTGCTCTGTTCTTTTTAGTAGTTACTGAACAATAATGGTGCATAATTTCCAACTATACTTCCGAAGAAAGAAAAAGGATCCAATAGGAATTTTAAAATGTTTGTGTTTTATGATAGACCTCTCTTGCTCTCTTTGGAGAGTAATTTCAAATTACCAGGGTAAGTTCTTACCTGGTAAGAAACGTGCTAGGACAACACCTTTTCAAATGAACTTGTTAATTTTTTGTCTAGGTCAGAAAGGTAGACAGACATTTAATTTTCAGCACAGACATATTCACACATTCTGCCTTGCCTCTGCTTCACTTTTGTATGTGGTTGCTTGCTTAGTCTGGGAAAAATTTGAACATTGGCCTCATGATCAGTTGCAATCTGGTATCACGTGATGTTCCCAACTTTTAGCATTTTAATAATCACATCTTTATTCTTTTGTCCTCACATCTTTCTAGATGCTATACAATATGTAAGAAACGTCTTTGGCAGTGAGATCATCACCTGTGAACAGATCTTGATGCCAAAGGTAGCTGCACTGGACAATTTTCACTCTTAACTCCACAAGGCAGTTGTGCTTTCCTCATGAAGGAATGAATCTTGGATGTGGTGGGAGCTATTAGAGATGGTGGTGCTTTCCATTTGGCTGATTGGGGCCTAGAGATGTGGCCTCTTGAGTATGAGATGGTCCACTTTAGGCCTATTTTTATTTATTTTTCTGAAGAGAAGAATAATTCCTGCAATTGGATATAAAGAGTGTGAGTAGCGGTTCCCCTTGCCTCAGGGAGTGTCTTTTTAAAGTGCAGGGTCTGGGTGATATATACATGGTTTCACTCTTATCCTTCCTCTCTCCCACCAAAAGCCTCTTAAATTGAAAGAAGTGGGATGAACATCAATCTGATGAGATGAGACAGGTACAATATTCTTTCACAGCACCTGTCAAAGCATTTGTCTCAATGGATTGGAACTTAACCTTTTTCTATGTGTGTCTTCTCCTCTAGAATTTGACCTTCTTAAAGCAGGGGTTGCATTTTACTGGTATGTCATGAGTACCTGGCATAAGCTCTGTCATGTAGCAGATATTTAATGTTCAATAAGTGAAAGAACAAGTGAAGAATGAAAGAATGAGTCACCTTGGGACAGAACATTTTAGGAACTTTTTTGTTAATGGGTACTAAACCCAACTAGAAAGTGTGATGTTTCTCAACTAACTCACAATAGATGAACGATAAATAAATGTGAAACATCCATAGAAATGGAGAAAGAAGCACTTGCCTGAACCCAGAAGAGACAAGATAGCACTGAGCATCATGGATATTTTGTATATAGTCACCGTGTTTTTGAGATAGTTAAGCCCTATCCAGAGTGATCATATTTCTCTGATTATCAAAGTTAGTTTCTCGGTTTGGTTAGTAAAAAGAAACCCCACAAAATCTGGCCATTTTCTGAGGAGTTAACAGAGCAAAGGCCCCAATTAAGAAACCTCCTTTTTCCAGCTCCAGGTCTATTTTTAGATCCCTAAGTGATCTCTAAACATCTTTCCAAAAGGAACGTGTTAGTTTGCATTCCCTCCAGCAGTGCAGAAGCGTTCCCTTTTCTCTACATCCACGCCAACTTCTATGGTTTTGGATTTTGTGATGTGGGCTAATCTTACTGTAGTCAGATGATATCTCAAAGTGGTTTTGATTTGCATTTCTCAGATGATTAAGGATGATGAGCATTTTTTCATGTTTCTGTAGGCTGTATGCCTATCTGAGCTGGAACATATTCTTCTTAGCAAAGTATCTCAATAATGGAAGAAAAAGTACTCAGCCCTACTATGAAACTAATTTATAGGCACTCACACTTCCATATGAAAGCTATAACCCAACTATAGCCCAAGATGAAGGGGAAAGAGGAGAGGGAGGGGAGGGAGAGGGGAGGATGGGTGAAGGAAAGGTAATTGGTGGGACCACACCTATGGTGCATTTTACAAGGGAACATGTTAAATCTACTAAGGGTAGAATATAAATATCTTAACACAATAACTAAGAAAATGCCGTGGAGGCTATGTTCACCAGTTTGGTGAAAGTATTTCAAATTGTATATAAACCCAGCACATTGTACCCCATAATTGAATTAATGTACACAGCTATGATTTAATAAAAAAATAAAAAATAAACCTTTTAAAAGGCCCTTCAGACTTGGCTATAGCTTTATTCATAGTCATTTTATTTTATAAACTTTGTATTCTTCACTTTAAATCAAATTAATCCAGTGAATTTCTCTTCAAAACAGAAATTTAGTTTGAGTTCACGTAAACAATAGCAATAATATAATAATAATTGCAAGCAAACTCTTGTTACATATGTTTGGATATCTTTATTTCTTTTATGTTAAAATTTAGTCGTCTCATTGACTTTCTATTGTCCTAAGTGAAATTACCGGATAATGGAACTTGATCTGATTGATTTTCTTCCTTCACTGATTAACTTATGCAGATATTTATGAGGCTGTATAAAAGACTTGCTTAAGGTCAAAATAAAATCTGACTAATCAGGTAAGCCTTTTTTTTTTTTTTTTTAAATGTTATTTGTCCCTTCTTGAGTTCTCTATAATGAGCACACAAAGATAAAGCTCTCTGGTAAGAAATGGCAGCTTCTTGAGGCCAACTGTGTCTCTTTGAGTGACAGGAAGGAAACCAACATATAATCAACTTCTCTTTGCAAATGCTGTGCAAGGTGGGCAAATATAGGCCACATTGTGTACTAATAGACACATGGATCTGAATGACATCATGTTATTCTTTCACAAAAGGTTTCCCTCTGTTTCTCATATATTCCTAGATGATTTATTATACAGATACACACACATAGAGTATATACATATATTTATGTACATATACACAAACACACAAAATATATTGAATATATATTATGTGTAATCCAGGTTTCAAAGATTCTAAATATTCAAAAAATTTTTTATTAATGCAATCCTTAATAAATGCTAATACTTCAAGACATCTGACAAAATGATGTTAAATAAGAAGCATAAATATGTGAATCTGTTCTTAAAGTCCGGCCACTTACATTGTACTTGGGAGGACAGACACAAGCCTATCATGTGTGAGTAAAATGTGCATATAGCTTTTTCAACGATGAAAAGTTAAGCTCTGATGGTGGATAGGGAGGGCTATCTGTGGGCCTTAGATTTTGATACGGTACACAGGGAATAACAATGATGTATTATTTTCATTTTGTAGAAAATAATTTTTACATTTCCTAGATATTCGAGTGGTTATCCAAAAATTTACTAATAGAAATAGGTTAAAAGAAGTTTGGTTTGAGTATTTGAAATGTTTAAATAATAACTGTAGTACAACTATCTTGAAATATAAAATCCAACAAAATATATCAAATGTCTTTGATAACAATTCATGAGATTTCTATGTTGAACAACTCATGGATCAGAAAGAAAATAAAAATTTTACTGTATGTTTAAAAAATAATGTAAATGAAAACAGTAAAATTTAGAACTGGTGAGATATACATTTATGCACAGTATACTTTCTATAGTTTAATCTCTTACATAAGAAAGATTAACAATTAATTATTCAAATCAAGTTTTTGACAAAGATCAACAAATAGGGACTCACTAAGAGAGAAGGATTTGAGAAAATGAAAGTAGAAATTTATGCATAACCAGATAGAACCAAAAAATAAATTCAAGTCTCTTGAACAAGAACGAAAAAAGTCAAAATATACAAAGTTAGAAAGGAAAGTGAGGACATAGCCAAACAACCACACACATAGAAAGGAGAAACGTTAATATAAGTTAATGTTTTATAATCTACTTTAAAAACCTAGAAGATATATGTTTTTCTTTCTTTCTTTCTTTTTTTAATTGTTGCAGATTCATTGAGGGTACAAAGAACCAGGTTACATTGGTTGCATTTGTTAGGTAAAGTCCCTCTTATACTCCTGCCTCCAAAGGGTATGTCACATATCATGATCTCCCACCCCCTTCCTTCCTTCCCGCTCTCCTCTTCCCTCTCCCCTAACATGTAGTAGGTCATTAAATTGTCCTCATATCAGAATTGAGTACATAGGATTCTTGCTTCTCCATTCTGGGGATGGTTTACTAAGAATAATGTGTTCCACTTCCATCCAGGTTAATAAAAAAGATGTAAAATCTTCATCTTTTTCAATGGCTAAATAGTATTCCATGGTATACATATAGCATAGTTTATTAATCCATTCCTGGGTTGGTGGGACTTAGACTGTTTGCACATTTTGGCAATTGTAAATTGAGCTGGGATAAACAATCTAGTGCAAATGTCCTTATGATAAAAGGATTTCTTTTATTATTAAATCATAGCTATGTACATTATCAATCATGGGATACAATGTGCTGTTTTTATATACAATTGGAAATATTTTCATCAAAATGGTTAACATAGCCTTCATGGCATTTTCTTAGTTATTGTGTTAAGACATTTGTATTCTACACCTAGTAAATTTCACATGTACCTATGTAAAATGCACCAGAGGTGTGGTCCCAATTACTCTCCTTCCACCCATCATCTCCCTCCCCCCTCCTCCTTTTCCCCTTCTTCTTGGGCTATAATTGGGTTACAGCTTTCATAAGAAAGCTATAAATTGGTTTCATAGTAAGACTGAGTACATTGGATACTTTTTCTTCCATTCTTAAGATACTTTGCTAAGAAGAATATGTTCCAGCTCCACCCGTGTAAACATGTAAGAGGTAAAGTTTCCATCTTTCTTTAAGGCTGCATAGTATTCCATGGTGTACATATACCAATTTACTGATCCATTCATGGGTCAATGGGTACTTGGGCTTCTTCCATGACTTAGAATTTATGAATTGGGCTGCAATAAACAATCTGGTACATATATCTTTGTTTTAATGTGATTTTTGGTCTTCTGGATAACCTAGTAGAGGAATTGTAGGATTGAATGGTAGGTCTATTTTTAGATCTCTAAGTGTTCTCCAAACATCTATCCAAAAAGAACGTATTAGTTTGCATTCCCACAAGCAATATAGAAGTGTTCCTTTTCTCCACATCCATGCCAACATCTTTGGTTTGGGGGTTTTGTGATGTGGGCTAATCTTACTGGAGTTAGATGATATCTCAAAGTGGTTTTGATTTGCATTTCTCTGATGATTAAGGATGATGAGCATTTTTTCATGTGTCTGTAGGCCGTGCACCTGTCTTTTTCAGAGTAGTTTCTCTTCAAGTCCCTTGCCCATCCTGAGATGGGATCACTTGTTCTTTTCTTGCTAATATGTTTGAGTTCTTTGTGGATTCTGGTTATTAAACCTTTGTAAAAAATGTAAACCAAAAATATCTTCTCTCATTCTGAGGGCTGTCTGCTTGCTTCACTTACTGTGTTCTTGGCTGTGCAGAAGCTTTTTAGTTTGATGAGGTCCCAGTAGTGTATTTTTGATGTTGCTTCAATTGCCTGGGGGGTCCTCCTCATAAAATATTCGCCCAGGCTGATTTTTTCAAGAGTTTTCCCTGTACTTTCTCCTATTATTTTTATAGTTTTATGTCTTAAGTTTAAATATTTAATCCAATGAGAGTCTATCTTAGTTAATGGTGAGAGGTGTCAGTCCAGTTTCAGTCCTCTACAGGTTGCCACTAGTTCACTCAGAACCATTTGTTAAATGGGGCATCTTTTCCTCACTGAATGTTTTTAATTGGCTTGTCAAAGATCAAATAATGGTAAGTAGCTGTGTTCATCTCCTGCTATTTTGTTCCATACATCTACCTCTCTGTTTTTGTGCTAATGCCATGCTATTTTCATCACTATTGATTTATAGTATAGTCTGAGGTCTGGTACCCAACACATTCTATGAAGCAAACATTACTTTGATCCCCAAACCAGGAAAAGACCCAACAAGAAAAGAAAATTATAGACCTGTATCACTAATGAATATTGATGCAAAAATATTCAACAAGATCCTAACAGACAGAATCCAGCAGCACATCAAACAAATTATACGTCATGACCAAGTGGGTTTTATACCAGGGTCTGGAGGCTGGTTCAATATATGTAAATCTATAAATATAATTCATCATGTAAACAAATTAAAAAACAAAGACCATACAATTTTCTCAATAAACGCAGAAAAAGCTTTTGATAATATCCAGCATCCCTTCATGATCAGAAAACTTAAGAAAATGGGTATAGAAGGGACATTTTTTTAAACTGATAGAGGCCATCTACAGCAAACCCACAGTCAATATTGTATTGAATGGAATTAAATTGAAATCATTTCCACTCAGATCAGGAACCAGGCAAGGTTGCCCATTGTCTCCACTGCTTTTTGACATTGTAATGGAAGTCTTAGCTATCACAATTAGGGAAGAAATGGTGATCAAGGGTATCCACAAAAGGTCAGAAGAGATCAAACTTTGACTCTTCACAGATGATATGATTGTATATCTGGAAAACCCCAGTGATTGTACTACAAAACTCTTAGAAGTGATCAAGGAATACAGCAGTGTCTCAGGTTATAGAATCAACACTCATAATTCTGTAGCCTTATATATACCAACAATAGTCAAGCTGAAAAAACAGTCAAGGACTCTATTCATAGTGGTGCCAAAGAAGATGAAATATTTGGGAGTTTACCTAACAAAGGATGTGAAAGATCTCTATAAAGAGAACTATGAAACTCTAAGGAAAGAAATAGCTGAAAATGTTAACAAATGGAGAAATACATCATGGTCATGGCTGGGAAGAATCAACATTGTTAAAATGTCCATACTACCCAAAGCAATACACAATTTTAATGCAATCCCTAGTAAAGCGCCACTGTCATCTTTAAAGATCTCAAAAAAGTAATACTTCTTTTTATATGGAATCAGAAAAGAACTCAAATAGTCAAGACATTACTCAGAAATAAAAACAAAGAAGAATTTTTTTTTTCTTCTGGGTAGATGCCCAATAATGGGATTGCAGAATCAAATGGGAGGTCTTGTTTGAGTTCTTTGAGGATTCTCCATACTTCCTTCCAAAAAGGTTGTACTAGTTTGCAGTCCTACCAACAGTGTAAGTTTTCCCTTCTCTCCACATCCACGCCAGCATCTGCAACTTTGACACTGTGATGTGTACTATTCTCACTGGGGTAGGTGATATTTCAGAGTATTTTTGATTTGCATTTATCTGATAATTAGGGACGATGAACATTTTTTCATATGCTTGATAGCCATTTGTTTGTCTTCTTTAGAGAAGGTTCTATTCATGTCTCTTGCCCATTGATATGTGGGATTGTTGGCTTTTTTTTCATGTTGATTAATTTGAGTTTTCTGTAGATCCTAGTTATTAATCTTTGGTCTCATTCAAAATATGCAAATATCCTTTCCCATTGTGTAGGCTGTCTATTTGCTTTTGTCATTTTCTCCTTAGCTGTTCACAAGCTTTTCAGTTTAACAAATCCCACTTGTTTATTTTTGTTGTTGCAATTGCCATGGAAGTCTTCTTCATAAAGTCTTTCCCCAGGATGATATCTTCCAGTGTTTTTCCCATGTGTTCTTTGAGGATTTTTAACATTTTATGCCTTAAATTTAAGTCTTTTATCCTTCCTGAATCAATTTTTGGAGTAGAGAAAGGTGAGGGTCTAGTTTCAGTCTTTTACACATGGATATCCAGTTCTCCCAGAACCATTTATTGAATAGGGATTCTTTCCCCCAGTGTATGTTCTTGTTTGGTGTATCAAAGATAGGTGGCTGTAAGGTACTAGTTTTATCTCCTGGTTTTCTATTGGTTCCAGATGTCTATGTCTCTATTTTTGTGTCAACATCATGCTGTTTTGACCACTATAGCCTTTGTAGAACAGCCTAAAGTCCTGTAGGCTGATGCCCCCAGATTTGTTTTTATTACTAGGAACCGCCTTAGCTATATGGGTTCTTTTCTGGTTCCATACAAAATGAAGAATTATTTTACCCATGTCTTGAAAGTACCATGTTGGTATTTTAATAGGGCTGGCATTGAATCAGTAGATTGTTTTGGGAACTATAGGCATTTTAACAATGTTGATTCTTCCCAGTCATGAGCATGGTATATTCTTCCATTCATTAATCTCCTCTGCTATTTCCTTTCTTAGAGTTTCATAGTTTTCTTTATAGAGTTTCTTCACCTTTTTTATTACATATTTCTTCCTGGCTAAGGTCTAGGGGGAGGGTGTGATTCTAAATACTGATCCATTTCCTTCACATTGTCAAATTTCTGGGCATAGAGTTTTTTTTAGTTTTCAGAGATAATCTCTTGTATCTCTGTGGCATCTGTTGTTATTTCCCCTTTATCATTTCTGATAGAGGTAACTAGAGATTTTAGTGTTCTATTTCTGGTTAGTCTGGCCAAAGGTTTATCTATTTTATTGATTTTTTTAAAAAACAAACTCTTTGTTTCATTAATTTTCTGAATGATTCTTTTGTTTTCAATTTCATTAATCTCTGATTAATTTTGGCTATTTTCTTCTGTTGGGTTTACACTTAGATTGCTCTTCTTTTCCCAATTTCATAAGACACTTTGTGAGTTTGTTGATGCACTCTCTGTTTTTCAGATGTAGGCATCTAAAGTGATAAATTTTCCTCTCAGCATAGCTTTTGCTGTATCCCACATGTTTTAGTAGATTGTGCCTTCACTGTTCTTATGCTCAAGGAAGTTAATGATTTCCTCTTTTATCTTTTCCTACACCAACTATCATTCAGTTTAAGGTTGTTTAATTTCCATGCCTTTGTGTGGGGTTGAATGTTTATTTATTTATTTATTATCATGGCTTGATAAAGGTAATTATTTTTTAAAAAAACTTACTGATTTTTTTTATTACATCATTTTTACATAGATCATAAATATATTTATGCTATTATGGGATTCAGTCCGTTGATTATTTATACAAATTGGAGTGCTTACATCCTACTAATCAACATAGCCTTCACCTTATTTACCCAATTACATCATTAAGACTTTTGTGATAGATCCAACTTATACTTGCAATATGCTCCATAGGTGTGGTTCCCCGAATAACCCTCCTATGGTACTGGCACAAAAATAGAGAGGTAGATGTATGGAGCATAATTGAAGACCAAGAGGTGAACCCAGACACTTATCAACATTTGATTTTTGATAAGCCTATTAAAAATATAAATTGGGGGAAAGATTCCCTATTCAATAGTGCTGGGTGAATTGGCTGGCGACCTGTAGAAAACTGAAACTAAACCCACACCTTTCTCCTCTAACAAAGGTTGAACGTTTTTGTTGGAGTTGAGTTCCACCTGTAATGCCTTGTGGTCTGAGGTGGTACAAGGAAAAATTTCAATTTTTTTGATTCTATTGAGGTTGTTTTGTGTGGTAGGATATGATCAATTTTGGAGAATGTTCCTTGGGGCAATGAGGAGAACATACATTCTTTACTTTGGGGATGAAGTGTTGTATATACATCTATCAGGCACAGTTGTTCTAGGGTCACATTTAAGTCCCTTATATCTTTGATTAGTTTCTATTTAGTGGATCTGTCCAACTCTGTGAGAGGAGTGTTAAAGTCTCCTACTATTATGGTGTTATGGGATATTATACTGCTAAGATGAATTAAGGTCTGTGGTCTGTTATAGGAATCTGGGAGCATTTAAATGGGGTGCGTAAATATTTAGAATTGAAATGTCTTCTTGTATTTTTCCCTTGAACAATATGAAGTGTCAATCTTTGTCTTCTTTTACTTTAGTTGCTTTAAATCCACTTGTATCTGAAAATAAGATTGCAACCCTTCTTTTCTTCTGAATTCGGTTTGCCTGAAAAATTGTCTTCCATCCCTTACCTCTGAGTTTTAATTTTTTCTTTGAGGCTAGGTGTGTTTACTGCAGACAGCATTTGTGCTTTTTATGCAATCAGCCAATTTATGCATCTTCAGTGGGTAATTCAAGCCATTGACATTTATTGAGATAATTGATAAGTGTGCTAGTGTTCTAGTCATCTTATTTTGTGCAAGTCCATTGCTTAGTTTTATCTTTTGCCTCATTATGGAAGGTAGGTTTTGTCCATTATTTTCTGGGTGTTTATTTTGCCAGTGTCCATTGTCATAGTTGGTGTGTAGAATAATTGAAGTATTTCCTATAGAGCTGGTCTTATTGTGCCAAACTTCCTCAGTGTTAGCATATTAGTAAAAGATTTGATTTCTCCATCAATTTTGAAGCTTAGCTTAGTAGGATATAGAATTCTGGGCTGGAAATTGTTTTGTTTATGTAGATTAAAGGTAGATGACCATTGTCTTCTGGCTTGAAAAGTTTCGTTTGAGAAGTCTACAGTCACCTTGATGGATTTGCCCAAGTAGATCAATTGCTGCTTACTCCTTGTGGCTTGCAGAATCTTATCTTTTGTCTTTACTTTGGATAGGTTCATTACAATGTGTCTTGCAGTAGCTCCATTTGAGTTGAGATGACCTGCGGTCTGTTATTCTTCTGAAAGGAGTGCATCAGAATCATTGGGGATATTTGGGAAAATTTCATTTATAATATTCTCTAGTATGGCTTCCATTCTTCTGGGGAATTTTTCGTCCCCTTCTGGGATACCTATAACTTCTATGTTTGAATGCTTCATGAAGTCCCATAATTATGTCAGTAAACATTCTACTTTCTCTCTTTTTTTTCTTACTCTTTAACTATCTGATTTAGCTCAAAACTTTGTCCTCTACCTCTGATATTCTTTCTTCTGCATGGTTTAATCTGTTATTGATACTTTCTACTGTACCATTAATTCCCCTAATTGACTACTTCAATTCTTTTAACTCTGCTATATCCTTTCTATATACTTCATATTTATTTCTTATTTTATTCTGTTTTTGGATTTCCTTTTGGTTACTTTCCTCTTTCTCAGAAATTTCCTTCATTGCTTTTGTTTTTATCATCTGTATTTTAAATACCCTTGCTGCATTTCTAACATTTCTCTATAGGTGGAATCCCAGTAGTTAACTCATGGTCCCTTGTGGGGGGGTTGCTCTGGACTGGTTTTTCATGTTGCCACGATTTTTCTGCTGATTCTTCCTCATAACTGTTTTCTTTTATCTGTTTCCTTGCCCTAATTTTCCTTTCACTTCCTCTTTGTCTTTAAATTACCATGCCTCTGGCCTAAGATTTTGATGAGTCCTTTTGGTACAGGACTAAAAGGATGAGAAGACTGAAGAGCAAGAGGGAAAAAAGATTTAAAAAAAAAAAAAGAAAAAGGAGAGAAAGGAAAGAGGGTAGTAAAAGGGAAGTTTGACAAAAAGAAGAGTGGCACAGAAAGAGGGAGACAGGATTAATAAAGGTGTATAGTAGGGTACTTTGACCCACACCTTAAAACTCCCCAACTTCTGTTGGTGCTTGGTTGAGTGTTTCCCTTGTAGTCAGCAGCTCTTTGCCAGCCTGAGTACACACAGAACCCCATATCCACCAAATAGAAAGGAAAAACAAAAATACTATTAAGCAAATCAAAACAAACAAAAAACCTTACAGAATAAAATTGGGAAGGAAAAAACAAATAACAGGGGTAGAAAAACTAGCAAAAATGATAGAAAAAAACCAAAAACCTAACTACAGTCCACTTTGTTAACATATGAAATAAAAAAGAAATTATTAGTAAGTGGAATAGAGTTGCATGAAGGATGTTTCAATAATTGGAAACTATTAATATAATTTACTGCATTAAGAGGGTAGAGTAAAAATATATAGTCAACTAAATAGATGATAAAGATGTAGTTACTTAAAAGCATGTTTATTTTTTAATATTAAACTTAAAAACACTCAAAATGCAAATAGAAATTTCCTTAGCATGATATATATATTTCATATGTCTTAATTAAAAAGGAAGCATCAAGTTTAATAATGGAGCACTAAGCTATTCCTGTTATATTATGTCCTGATAAAACAGTAGATAATACAGAAGAGAAATGTAAAGGTGGCCTTTGGCATCACTAATATTTAGTATTTTTCTTAGAAGTACAACAAGTAAAATTTGACAAAAAATGAAAATAGACTTACAAATATTTTAAAGTATGGGCCAAATTTTCTTTTTTCAAATGACAGCAGTGTAAACGTAAAATAATCAAATAAAGCTATCCTAAAAATAGATTAAAAATAACCAAAATGTTATACGGTATTGGTTTTACATAGAAAAACTACCAGTTTGAGAAAATGTAATAAAATAGTTAATATATGTATAATACCTGGAAATATAATTAATGATCAATGTATAGAACATATGTAAAAAAACTTTATATCTTTTCTAAGGACAATCAAGAAGTATTAAAAAGAATAATATACTTTGGATAGAAACAATATATGCTATAAAACATATATTATACCCAAATCTATACATTTAATATACTCCAAAATATCAGCAAAATTGCTTTGGAGAAAATTTATAGAATTATACTAAGTTTCATTTAGGAAAAGAGATAAGATTAAATGGAGTGTACAAATAAAAATAATAAGGGAAAACAAGGCCTGCCAGACAAATTATAGACCTAGAGAGAACGTGAAGGAGCTTGATCTATGCAAGAATAGACTGAAGAGAATTAGAATATGGAAATAAAAGTCGAAATGTTTGAAAATTTAATATATGATAAGGGGAGAATTCAAATAAATGCAGGAGAGCATGGATTATTTAATAAATAGTATTCATTAGGAGAAATAAAGTGATATCTCTGCCTCACTTCCTACTCTTAAAAGTTAATTTAAATTTCAGATAGCTCAAAGTTTGGAAGCTAAAATATAAATGTCCTGAAAGCAATGGGTTAAAACATTAGGATATTGGGTAGGAAAGGCCTTCAAAACATAACACGAAATTTGGAAGTTATAAAGGGAAGCTGATAAGTTTAAGGGCATTAAAATTAAATTCTTTAGGCAAAGCAAAAAATAAAAGTCAAAATATGAATGACAACCTGGGAAAAAGTAAATGGAAAAGCATATGAGAAAGGACTAATTATCTTTCTAGTAAAGGACTCATAAATTAGTAAGAAAAGTTAGCATAACCCTGCAGAAAAATGTAATGATCAAAAAAAATCTGGAAACAATCTAAATGTCTATGAGTTCTGGTTCATATAAATAGTAGAATATACAAATTTTATTTTAAAATGAGGTAGCCAGAAAATCACAAACTAAATTATTTGTGAATAAAAGAAGTGAGCTAAAAGCATACAAAGATTTATTTTACTTCTGAAAAAGTGGGCTACATGTAAAACATTATGGAAAGATATGCAAAAACAATTGGTACTACTCATCTGTCTGGGGCAGGGGTCCTCAAACTTTTTAAACAGGGAGCCAGTTCACTGTCCCTCACACAGTTGGAGGGCTGGACTGTGGGTCCCAGGACAAGTCTGCTGCTAAGCAGGACAGGCAGTAGTGGCAAAAATACCCGGCAGGCCAGATAAATGTCCTAGGAAGGCAGCATATGGCCCATGGGCTGTAGTTTGAGGACACCTAGTCTGAGGAGTTGGCATGAAATGATATTTGAGAGGTTCTTAGATTATGTAATTTTGGGATTTTTTTAATAATTAAAATGTGTATTATTTTTTCTAGATCTTTAAAGTATGACAGTGGGGCTGTAATAGAGATTGCATTAAACTTACATATTGCTTTGGGTAATATGGACTTTTTAACAATGTTGATTCTTCCCAGCCATGAGCATGGTATGTTTTTCCATTTGTTAACATTTTCAGCTATTTCTTTTCTTAGAGTTTCATAGTTCTCTTTATAGAGATCTTTCACATCCTTTGTGAGGTAAACTCCCAAATATTTCATCTTCTTTGGCACTATTGTGAACGGAGTAGAGTCCTTGACTGTTTTTTCAGCTTGACTATTGTTGGTATATATAAAGGGTACTGATTTATGAGTGTTGATTTTGTAGCCTGAGATGCTGCTGTATTCCTTGATCACTTCTAAGAGTTTTGCAGTAGAATCCCAAGTATCTCAAGAATGGAAGAAAAAGTATCCAATGTACTCAGCCGTACTATGAAACTAATTTATAGCTTTCATATGAAAGCTATATAACCCAATTATAGCCCAAGAATATGGGGAAAGGGGAGAGGGAGGGGAGGGGAGAGGGGAGGCTGGGTGGAGGGAGGGTGATTGGTGGGACTGCACCTATAGTTCCTCTTACAAGGGTACATGTGAATCTTTCTAAATGTAGACTATAAATGTGTTCACACAATAACTAAGAAAATGCCATGAAGGCTATGTTAACCAGTTTGGTGAAAATGTTTCAAATTGTATATAAAACCAGCACATTATACCCCATGACTTCATTAATGTACACAGCTATGACTTAATAAAAATAAATTAAAATGCATAAGTGTGTATGTATTTCATAAAATTGATTTAGATAAAAATTAATTGAAATTAAAAAATAAATAATTTAATGATATAATCTTCTAATTAAAATAAGTCTAGTTGTTAAGATCACCGTAGGGATTATAGTTATTTACATCAGGGATGGGGATCCATTTTTTGTAAAGACAAATCATCATTCTTCCATCCTTCAGATCCTGCTGCAAGTCCATCTGTATTGATTAATAAACAACTTTTTCAAGTGAATAAAGTTCTTGAAGATGTTTCAGAAATGGAGTGTTAAGTATTAGATGAACTAGTTTTACTTGATTTGCTAATGATTCAGAATACCTACTTTTTGAACAGTTTGATACAGTTGCCTTTCATAATAAAAAAAGACCTTCTTAATTCCCCAAAGGAAAGAGTGAAGAGAAGCAATTATGTTTTGGGAATGAATTTTTCAGCATAACTTCAGTTCAATTTATCAAATATTTGTTTATCACCAACTCTATTAAGCTACCACTAGGTTGTCTCCTGATATCAAGGCATCTACACTATTCATGTAATCCTGCCCCTTGCCAGGACTGTAATGTGTCTCTGGCAAATGGTCCCTGAAAATTTCTAAGAGGATATTTCTATTATTGCTGTTTGTGGTAATGTTCGCTTAATGAATAGCTTAGTGGATCTATTCTAAGATAACAGTCAATTATTTCACAAGTTTTCAAATTAAATAAATGAAAAAAGAAGAAAATATAAAGACTAACGCATGTAGTTGAATGCATTATGTTGATTTCCTATACAATTGATTTTGTGTTACTTTTTAAGAGGATTATTTGAATTTAACATTTGTCTTGAAGATATGGGTTTTAAAATATGGGATTCATCGTATAACTTTTTAGAAGAACCACATGAAACACGTGAAGACTAAATTATTCATTTTATTATTCTAGCGGAATAACAAAGGATCCCAAAGCCATATTCTAAAAGTAAGTAAGAGGAAAAATTTTAAATCAAAAAACAGTGGCCTTTTATAGAGTATTACATATTTTTAGCTTTATGGTAAGTTTTCTATACCTGTTCTTTTGGAATAAAAGAATAGTTATCTGAAATCTCTAGGTGGTTGTACCAAATATTTCATTAAAAAAATACAGTATACTTTTTGTTCAATTTCGAAAACTCCCTGGAGGGGGGAAAAAGACTGTCTCTCTTGATACTATGCCTATTTTTTCATTTTTGTTCTCAAGGTTTTAAAAAGTCATAAATAATGTTCATTCTTTCCTCCTTTATAGAAATATTATTAAAAAATACTGTGCCTTCAAATACAAGCCAAGCATAAACCAGAGAAATAAAATTCATTCAGCCATTAAATTAATAATTGGTTAAGAGTTTGAAAATTAATTAATTGATCACAGAGCCAAATTTTATCTTTTTACCCTTTTCTCTCAAATCAGTTTTTGTATAGGTACCACTTAATGAGCAAATAGGAAATTTCATGAAAGAAATTACTATGGAATTTCATGAAAGAAATTATGGTAATCATTCTGTTATCAATAGCAAGGTCCTGGAGAAATTTGAACCATTTTTTAAAATGTATTTTTTGTTATAAAATATTTAATAGGCAAAGATTGTATATAGTCATCATGTATAGGGTGATGATTTGAAATACCTATGCATTGTATAATAATTATCACAATCAAACCAATTAACATATCCATCAATACCCATGTCATACATTGTATCTTTAGAACTTGTTCATGTTATAATGTTCTTCTGAGCAAAGTATCACGAGAATGGAGAAAATAGTATCCAATGTCCACACCCCTAGTATGAGACTCATTTAAACCTTTTATATGAAAGCTCTAACCACATGGCCTACGAACATGTAGAGGGGGGAGGGAGGAGGGAGGGGGGAATGGGAGGAGGGAGGGGGTTTGGAGGGATCACTTTTGAGATTTGTCTTATAGGGGTACAGGTGAATCTTTCTAAGAGTAGAATGTGAACATTTTAAAGCAATAACTGAGAAAATGACATGAAGGCTGTGTCAACCAGTTTGATGGAAGTATTTCAGAATACATGTGAAAACCCCACACTGTACCCCAGAAGAGTATCAATGTACATAGTTCACATTCAATAAAAATAAATAAATAAATAAAATAATAATTTCCTATTTGGCTCATTAATAATTTAGAAATATGCTTCTTAATTTCCAAATGTGTATCATAGTTTTCTAAGTTTATTTTTAATTACTGATTATATGACAGGCCTGATGTGAAATATTACCCTGTACCCCATGAATATATACAATTATGATGTGTGAATTATAAATAAAATAAAACTTCTCACAAAAAAAAACATAATTTATACTTGATCTTTTTTTTATTATTTGGAATTCACTGAGGGTACCAAAAGTTAGGCTACATTGCATTTGTCAGGTAAAGTGTCTTTTTTAATTTTGTCCTGCCCCCATGAGGTGTGCCATACACCATGATCAGTCTTCAATTCGTTATGGCTTAATTCTTGTGTATAGTGTCATGTCAGGGTCCATCTTCATTCTCCTGCATGTGCATGTCCAGTCATCCCATCACCAGTTGCTAAAGAGACTGTCCTTTCCCCACTGTTTGCTCATGGTACCCTTGTAAAATCATTTAACCATCCAGGAGCAGGCTTATTTCTGGGCTTAGTGTTCTCTTCCATTGCTCTTTAAGTCTGCCCATGCCAGTACCACCCTGTTTTGAACTGAGAAGCTTTCAAAAATGAATTTTGAAAACAGAAAGTGTAAGACTTCCATGTTTATCCCTTTTCTAGATTGTTTTATTTGGAGTCCCTTGAAATTCCATATACCTGAACTTTCCCTAAGTTTCCTTTGTTTGTTACACTTCTTTTGTGGAATCTTAAGTGTTTTCTACATATGAGATTATGTCATTTGCAAAGTGATCACTTTACACCTTCCTTATCAATTTGAGTGCCTTTTATTTCTTTCTCTTACCTAGGGCTGAACCTGTAGCTCAGTGAGTAGAGTACTGGCCCCATTTGCCAAGAGTGGCAGGTTCAAACCTGGACCTTGCCAAACTGCTTCAAAAAATAGCTGGGCGTAGTGGTGGATGCCTGTAGTCCCAGGTACTTGGGAGGCTGAGGCAAGAAAATGGCCTACGCCCAAGAGTTGGAGGTTGCTGTGAGCTGTAATGCCATAGCACCCTACCAAGGGCAATAAAATGAGAGTCTGACTCTAAAAAAAAAGCAAATGCTCTTACCAAATTGCTCTTTCAGTTATTGGTGTTTCCAGATGACGTGTGTCTAAAACATCCACTCATAATAGCCTTTTTTGATATGTTAGTCTCTTAAATCAAGCACAAGACAAAAATAGTACTAGGCTTTACAGCTGTTCATGCATTTGCCTTTACCAGACATCTTTATTTCTTTATCCAGCTTGGAGTTCCTGTCTAGTGTCCTTTCTTTCCAAACAGCAGGACACCTTCCATTGTAGGGTAGGGCTACTGGTGCTCACCTTCTGGATATCTGACAAATGTCTTAATTTCTTCAATATTTTTGAGGAATAGTTTCTTGCATATTGGACTCTTTGTAGACAGACCTTTTTTCCCTCATGACCTTGAATATTTCAGCCCACTGATATCCAGACTCCAAGGTTTTTGATGACAAATGTTATGTCAATGATGTGGGAAATGGAGATGAGAGTCATCTTCATAGCAGATCACTAGATGTTAATAAGGGAGCTTATAGTGTATCACACACCCCAGAATGCTTCTGTATAGTATCATGACGGCAACTATTTGTAGCATCCTTCCAACATGAATTCAAATTGAAAGAAAAAGAAATTGAATACTAAAGTTATTATAGGTTTTCAAAGTACAAGTGAGAAAGCCATGGAAACATTATACAGACTTTAATTTCTAAGAAATCAAATATCAATCTGTATAGCCCATGTAAATTAGAAGCACTTCTGTCTATTTCAAGAGGAAAATGTTTTTGTGCCCATATAAGGAAAAACAAAATACCCCACCCTGTGTTATCCCCAGCCCTGATTGGTCCATTTCTCTGAGCCTCTGACCTCATAGAGGGCCACTGAGGCAAAAACCTATATAAGCCTCTGTCTGGGCCTGGGTCTTTGGTCGTTACAGCCCAGGAAGCTTCTTTCGGTGATCTGTGGACTAGACCTCAGATAGCATGTTTCCCTGATCGTAGTGCTTGGAGTTTTCCCAGTGAGTAGTTTATTGTAGTGTACATAGTGTTCTTAGCATAGTGTTATTTGTTTTGTTAGCATAAGTTCACATATTTTTATCCTAGTTAGCTTTCATTAATAGTGTTAGCCTATTTAGTGCCCCAGTTATTGTAGTTTGTTAGTGTTAGCATAGTGAGTAGTAGTAGTTGTTGTTGTTGATTAGTTATTTAGTGTAGCTTATATAGCATAGTGGTAGAGTAGTCAGGCTCCCCATGGAGCCTGGGGTGGCCTCCATGTCTCTGGACAAGGAGGTCCTCCAGGACTATGAGTTCTTAAAGACCCTTGGCCAGGGCAGCTTCGCTGAGGTGAAGCTGGCCCAGCACCGTTGAACTGGTACTCAGGTGGCGGTGAAGATCATCAACAAAAGCCATATGGCTGGCCTCATGCCTGTGTCTGCAGAGCCCGACATTATGAAGAGACTGGACCATCCCAATATCATTAAGCTGCTGGAGGTCATAGAGGATAAGGAAAATACGTCCCTAATAATGGAACATGCAGGTGGTGGGGACCTGTGTGACAGGATAATGACATCTGGTAAGATGGAGGAGGGGGAGGCCCAAGCCATATTCTTGCAGCTCCTGAAAGCCATGGAGTACCTTCACCAAAAGGGCATTATGCACAGGGACCTGAAGCTTGACAACATTTTGTTCAATTCACACAGCAACGTGAAACTAGCTGACTTTGGCAGTGCTGCAACCTTCAGAGAAGGTGAGACGTTCTCAGACATTTGTGGGACCCCCCATTATCTGGCCCCTGAAGTTTTCCTAGACCAGAACTACAAGGGACCAGAGGCAGAAATCTGGAGCCTTGGGAT